>CM060973.1:93256156-93273656 GCA_030765045.1 Tenodera sinensis | reverse complement strand
ATGTCTTTCAAGGATGCAACACGAAGATTTTGAAAAAAATTGCTCCACCCTAAACTACCCTTTACTTGGTAAATTTTTCGAAATTTTTGATTTTCTTGAAAATGGCTCTAAAGATTTTGATTAAAATAAAATATGTTTAAGATATTTTAATGACAAATGAAATATATATCTTTAATTTTCTGGCGATAGCCTATATAGTCCTGTTTACTCTGGATGACTTGAATAACCCATAAACAGTAAGAGATGGACCAAATCATACTGTAGAAAACATTTACATCTTGCTAAAACATACAACTTATGTCTGAATAATTTTTTTTTGTAGACTGAACCATTTCGGAGATATTCTTTGTTATTTGTGTGAATTTTGGAAAACCATACTATTTGATTTGACTATCGCTCAGTCTATTGTGAATTCCATATCCCCCTTGTACCTACAAGGAAATAAGCAATAAGATAATTTGTACAAATGTTTATCTCAACTAACACGAAGAAGATATAGGAATAAGAGTTTGTAAGAATGGTTGGTACAAGAGTAGAGAAAGTCATGTGAGTGCAACACATGAGAATTTTGCATGGGATTTAGAGCGATGAAGCGACCCTTCGCAGAAATGTGTGTGATCCTGACTCAACCTGGAATGACGAGGCAGTTCATGGAGAAGTGAGATTAAAATAAAACTATGCCTATTAATAAGCAGCAAGACAGAAACTGGCAAAATTCCAGACTCGCTACGCTACCTCTCACGCGCCTTACCTACTTCTCTGAGATTAGCATAAACGTGGTTCCATCCATCTGCTGCAGCGCACCGGACGCAACCTGCTTCAATATCCTCCCGCTGCCACTTCGATACTGCGCAGGTCCATATGTACTAACCTAACTACAGATTGTCTTATTCCAAAAACATCACATGAGTTTCTCTACTCTTGTACGGACTATTCTTAGAACACTCATTCCTCTATCTACTTCATGCTAATAGATATAAACATTTGTACAAATTATCCTATTGCCAATTTTCTTGTAGATACAAGGGGATAAATGCATAACGATCTCTCATTTGAGAGAAGTATTACGTCCGAAGTATTGCAAAATTCTGACAAATAACAAATGGTTCCTTTTTACCCCAGCGCAATAGGCCATCAAGGGCCAAGGCTTGCCGCCCAGTCGCTGCGTCCCCCATCTCTGTCTACTACAAGCGTCATTGGTGGGGTGCAGTACTGGAGGATGGGACGTGGTCAGCGCCCCGAGCCCTCCCAGTCAGTTGTACGGCCTTCCCGACCTGGGGTCGCTACTTTTCCATCAAGTAGCTCCCCGGGACCTAACGAGGCTGAGTGCACCCCGTGCCACACCTCCCAGCGGGGGAAAAATCACCATGCTTGTACCGGGAATTGAACCCGGGTCCTCCGCGCCACCAACTGCGCTACGGAGGCGGTCAAGGAAATGTTCAGTTCACAAAAAAATATATTTGGACATTAAGTGTTAACGAGATCAACATGTTTGTATAGTAAGACTTTGTCTATCTCTTACGGTTTACCAGTTATGCAAAAGTCATATACAGTTTGTTTGCCAGAAAAATATATGAAACATATAGCATTTTAATTAAAACTGTTAAGAGACTTGTGAGAAAAACAGCATTTTTTATAAAAAAAAAAAAATGTTCCATATAAAGGGTAGTTTAGGGTGGAGGAATTTTCTTCAGAATCTTAGTGTTGCATCCTTGAAACGTATTAAACTTAAATACCAACTAAGGTTTTTAACCAACTTTTCGTTTCTGAGTTATGCTGACCGCAGACACACACACATTTTCTAAAAATGCTTTTTTGTTTTATTCAGGGGCCTCAAAACGTGTATTTCAGGTGAAATCTCGACATCAATTTGTGAGTCGAATACAATACTTCCTCTACTAAACTTAGTGGAGAAAGTAGAAGGTTAGCTCATAGTCTTGAAGCTGTATTAATAAATATGCAACAAGTGTCATCAATGTGTACTAGCCTTGAATTCTGTCTGTGTGTGAGACTGGGGAAATGTCGACTTCCTCCCCTGGTTATTAGACAAGTTACAATACGCCACGGAACTGGAGGTGGCTGGCTGGCTGGCTGGCGCTCGGCAGATTTCTATTGGCTTTCTTTTCGGGCAGCGCTCGCTCACTTGTTTTCTCTCTTCCAGCTGATCGAAAGCTGCATTCCACTTTGAGCATGATGAAAGTTCTTTCCCCATTCCATTGCGATTGATTGCAGCGCTTGCACACGCATCATACCTGTGGAGGTGCACCGGGCGTGACAGTACCATTAGCTATTTTGTTACACTTTACAAAGGTTCCATTTGTTATATTTTGTAAGCTATTTTCACAAATGTGAAATACTTCAGTAGGGGAAGTATTGTATTTCACTAAAAAATTACACAAAATTTCACTGCAAATACATGTTTAAGACTCCCAGAATGTCCTCTGAAGCCCTCTTAGTTTTGGATGATTTTTCATAACTGATTACTTGTAAGAGATAAACAAAATCTTATCAGATATTTTAAAGACACGTATTTGATGAATTTCCCCCTTGTTTGAATTTTCCAATACTTACACTTTTCTCAAATGGTAAGCCATTATTCGTTTTTTATGTACTGGACACGCAAAGAGAATGCAGTGTCAAAGCCATCACATAGCAATCAGATCTTAAAACATTTTACTATCGCTTAAAGCCTAGTGTATTTTCATGTTGCCTTTGTACATACAAGAATATATGTAATAAAGCCTATCTCGATTACATGTAATAGAAGAATAAGAATAGTTTGTACAAGAGAAAGTCATGTGAGTGCTCACATTAGGTCTCATTTTTAGGAGAAATAGGGGCAAGCGATACTGCTCATTTGAATACAAAGTTTAGCGTGTTTTTGTTTGTAGCGTATTGTGCAGTTGGCACTACTGACTGTATTCTAGCCAGCGGTATGCGATAGGCAATTTTTAGCATACACAAAACAAGCACTGTTGATTTTAGTAAGCTTGATTGTAATTTTTACCGTTTCTTGTGTACTGTGGTTCTAATTCGTATCATTATACATAAAATCTACTATTAGTTGAAATGCAAGGAGTATCCCCTATTCATCAATACACTCGTATTTCGTGTTCCATAGAGGTAAGGTTATGTTGATATTTGAACTTTCACTGTGAGACAGAACGATAGTTGAGAGCTACTTTCAGGGCTTGTATCATATGACAAGAATTGAAATTGACTGTTATTTATGGATGCTCTTTAACTGCTTTGTTTCTGTGCATCCCATTTCAAATTGCAAGGGGGCTTGCAATTCTAAGTACTTAGCATAGAGGAAACAATTTATTGGAATATCCCAAAAACCATGTGTGCCATCCCACCCCCCTCGCAATTATGGCGTGGTGTGGTGATATTCCATCTGTTAATAACCATGACAAAGCTACGGCCATAGTTGGACTTATTGCATCCGTTATGTTGCCACAGAACCCCCCGATAGATTTTAAAACAGGATTCTGTTTAGACGCCGTACTAGTGTGTAGGTGCCATTATATTGCTCGTCTGTGCGTGGTTTTGTCTTGAATTGTTTTAGAGCAGTATATGCAGTTATACTTACTGTTATTTTTACGATATTTAGCGCTCGAAAGTGATTTTATCCAAAAGTGTTATTGCAGAACAAGATGAGCACGTTCATCACGTGTTGTGTGGTAACACTGTTCAAGCATTATTATCGTTTCAAAGCATGCTACTTTAACCCTGTGATTTTTGAGGCTGGAAATAATGCTTTTATTGTGTACATTGGCAGTACTGCTTTTTGGTGTAATGTCGGTCATATTAAATTCTTGGGAACTGATAAGCCGTTTACCATTTACAGGGTTATTTGATTAAATAGGGTGAATTGGTACCATTTATAGGACTGAATTCGTTGTCAGATCTTCTCCTTTACCTAAATACCCTCCCCTTATGTAGGATTTACAAGACAGTGTCTAGTCAGATGTCTGTCAGGGAACACTGGAACCTATGTACCAGACAGAGTGAAGTGGTCAGTATGAGAGTGAGGAAGTGATTACTCTCCCCTTATGTAGGACTTACAAGACAGTGTCTAGACTCAGACGTCTGTCAGGGAACACAGGAACCTATGTACCAGACAGTGTGAAGTGGTCAGTATGAGAGTGAGGAAGTGATTACCCTCCCCTTATGTAGGACTTACAAGACAGTGTCTAGAGTCAGACGTCTGTCAGGGAACACAGGAACCTATGTACCAGACAGAGCGAAATGGTCAGTATGAGAGTGAGGAAGTGATTACCCTCCCCTTATGTAGGACTTACAAGACAGTGTCTAGAGTCAGACGTCTGTCAGGGAACACAGAAACCTATGTACCAGACAGAGTGAACACCTGCAAGTATGAGAGTGAGGAAGTGATTACCCTCCCCTTATGTAGGACTTACAAGACAGTGTCTAGAGTCAGACGTCTGTCAGGGAACACAGGAGCCTATGTACCAGACAGTGAACACCTGCAAGTATGAGAGTGAGGAAGTGATTACCCTCCCCTTATGTAGGACTTACAAGACAGTGTCTAGAGTCAGACGTCTGTCAGGGAACACAGGAACCTACGTACCAGACAGTGAACACCTGCAAGTATGAGATTGACGGAGAGGATGATAAGAAAATGCAGGTGAAATGGATGACTGCAATTAGTAGAATGAGTGTCGGGGGAACTGGAGAACCTGGAGAAAACTCGGCCCAGACGCCGCTTCGTCTGCCACGAACATCACATGCGGGTCCCTGGGATCGAACCCAGGCCGCCTACATGGTAGGCGAACTGTCTAACCACTCGGGCACGACGCCACCTTGGTTGTCAAATCTTTCGATATAATCCTGGGCGGAGATAAGGTGATATTAATTTAAGGGTCCGTACACACCATGTCGTGGTGAATGGGAAGAAGATGAGTTTGAACTGGTTTCTGTTGCATTGGCGGAAGTGATGGTTTAATGTGCCACACTCGAGTTCCTCCACTTTCCAGCGATATCGGCTTTCCTTGGGTTACTAGCGATTGTTCTGCATAGTTGGCCACTCACTCGTTAGCCTGCTTTCGGGAACAAGTAGGTGTTCGTTTCTAATCTCTGAGTGCCCATCATAGCTTGTTACTCACCTACTGACACAGACAGTGTCTGGTCTAGGTGTTTCTAATCTCTATGTGCCCATCATAGCTTGTTACTCACCTGCTGACACAGGCAGTGTCTGGTCTAGGTGTTTCTAATCTCTATGTGCCTATCATAGCTTGTTACTCACCTACTGACACAGGCAGTGTCTGGTCTAGGTGTTTCTAATCTCTATGTGCCCATCATAGCTTGTTACTCACCTACTGACACAGACAGTGTCTGGTCTAGGTGTTTCTAATCTCTATGTGCCCATCATAGCTTGTTACTCACCTACTGACACAGGCAGTGTCTGGTCTAGGTGTTTCTAATCTCTATGTGCCCATCATAGCTTGTTACTCACCTACTGACACAGGCAGTGTCTGGTCTAGGTGTTTCTAATCTCTATGTGCCCATCATAGCTTGTTACTCACCTACTGACACAGGCAGTGTCTGGTCTAGGTGTTTCTAATCTCTATGTGCCCATCATAGCTTGTTACTCACCTACTGACACAGGCAGTGTCTGGTCTAGGTGTTTCTAATCTCTATGTGCCCATCATAGCTTGTTACTCACCTACTGACACAGGCAGTGTCTGGTCTAGGTGTTTCTAATCTCTATGTGCCCATCATAGCTTGTTACTCACCTACTGACACAGGCAGTGTGTGGTCTAGGTGTTTCTAATCTCTATGTGCCCATCATAGCTTGTTACTCACCTACTGACACAGGCAGTGTCTGGTCTAGGTGTTTCTAATCTCTATGTGCCCATCATAGCTTGTTACTCACCTACTGACACAGGCAGTGTCTGGTCTAGGTGTTTCTAATCTCTATGTGCCCATCATAGCTTGTTACTCACCTACTGACACAGGCAGTGTCTGGTCTAGGTGTTTGTAATCTCTATGTGCCCATCATAGCTTGCTACTCACCTACTGACACAGACAGTGTCTGGTCTAGGTGTTTCTAATCTCTATGTGCCCATCATAGCTTGTTACTCACCTACTGACACAGGCAGTGTCTGGTCTAGGTGTTTCTAATCTCTATGTGCCCATCATAGCTTGTTACTCACCTAGTGACACAGGCAGTGTCTGGTCTAGGTGTTTCTAATCTCTATGTGCCCATCATAGCTTGTTACTCACCTACTGACACAGGCAGTGTCTGGTCTAGGTGTTTCTAATCTCTATGTGCCCATCATAGCTTGTTACTCACCTACTGACACAGGCAGGGTCTGGTCTAGGTGTTTCTAATCTCTATGTGCCTATCATAGCTTGTTACTCACCTAGTGACACAGGCAGTGTCTGGTCTAGGTGTTTCTAATCTCTATGTGCCCATCATAGCTTGTTACTCACCTACTGACACAGGCAGGGTCTGGTCTAGGTGTTTCTAATCTCTATGTGCCCATCATAGCTTGTTACTCACCTACTGACACAGGCAGTGTCTGGTCTAGGTGTTTCTAATCTCTATGTGCCCATCATAGCTTGTTACTCACCTAGTGACACAGGCAGTGTCTGGTCTAGGTGTTTCTAATCTCTATGTGCCTATCATAGCTTGTTACTCACCTACTGACACAGGCAGGGTCTGGTCTAGGTGTTTCTAATCTCTATGTGCCCATCATAGCTTGTTACTCATCTACTGACACAGGCAGTGTCTGGTCTAGGTGTTTCTAATCTCTATGTGCCCATCATAGCTTGTTACTCACCTACTGACACAGGCAGTGTCTGGTCTAGGTGTTTCTAATCTCTATGTGCCCATCATAGCTTGTTACTCACCTACTGACACAGGCAGTGTCTGGTCTAGGTGTTTCTAATCTCTATGTGCCCATCATAGCTTGTTACTCACCTACTGACACAGGCAGTGTCTGGTCTAGGTGTTTCTAATCTCTATGTGCCCATCATAGCCTGTTACTCACCTACTGACACAGGCGGTGTCTGGTCTAGGTGTTTCTAATCTCTATGTGCCCATCATAGCTTGTTACTCACCTAGTGACACAGGCGGTGTCTGGTCTAGGTGTTTCTAATCTCTATATGCCCATCATAGCTTGTTACTCACCTACTGACACAGGCAGCGTCTGGTCTAGGTGTTTCTAATCTCTATGTGCCCATCATAGCTTGTTACTCACCTACTGACACAGGCAGTGTCTGGTCTAGGTGTTTCTAATCTCTATGTGCCCATCATAGCTTGTTACTCACCTACTGACACAGGCAGTGTCTGGTCTAGGTGTTTCTAATCTCTATGTGCCCATCATAGCTTGTTACTCACCTACTGACACAGGCAGTGTCTGGTCTAGGTGTTTCTAATCTCTATGTGCCCATCATAGCTTGTTACTCACCTACTGACACAGGCAGCGTCTGGTCTAGGTGTTTCTAATCTCTATGTGCCCATCATAGCTTGTTACTCACCTACTGACACAGGCAGTGTCTGGTCTAGGTGTTTCTAATCTCTATGTGCCCATCATAGGTTGTTACTCACCTACTGACACAGGCAGTGTCTGGTCTAGGTGTTTCTAATCTCTATGTGCCCATCATAGCTTGTTACTCACCTACTGACACAGGCAGTGTCTGGTCTAGGTGTTTCTAATCTCTATGTGCCCATCATAGCTTGTTACTCACCTACTGACACAGGCAGTGTCTGGTCTAGGTGTTTCTAATCTCTATGTGCCCATCATAGCTTGTTACTCACCTACTGACACAGGCAGTGTCTGGTCTAGGTGTTTCTAATCTCTATGTGCCCATCATAGCTTGTTACTCACCTACTGACACAGGCAGGGTCTGGTCTAGGTGTTTCTAATCTCTATGTGCCCATCATAGCTTGTTACTCACCTACTGACACAGGCAGTGTCTGGTCTAGGTGTTTCTAATCTCTATGTGCCCATCATAGCTTGTTACTCACCTACTGACACAGGCAGTGTCTGGTCTAGGTGTTTCTAATCTCTATGTGCCTATCATAGCTTGTTACTCACCTAGTGACACAGGCAGTGTCTGGTCTAGGTGTTTCTAATCTCTATGTGCCCATCATAGCTTGTTACTCACCTAGTGACACAGGCAGTGTCTGGTCTAGGTGTTTCTAATCTATGTGCCCATCATAGCTTGTTACTCACCTACTGACACAGGCAGGGTCTGGTCTAGGTGTTTGTAATCTCTATGTGCCTATCATAGCTTGTTACTCACCTAGTGACACAGGCAGTGTCTGGTCTAGGTGTTTCTAATCTCTATGTGCCCATCATAGCTTGTTACTCACCTACTGACACAGGCAGTGTCTGGTCTAGGTGTTTCTAATCTCTATGTGCCCATCATAGCTTGTTACTCACCTACTGACACAGGCAGGGTCTGGTCTAGGTGTTTCTAATCTCTATGTGCCTATCATAGCTTGTTACTCACCTACTGACACAGGCAGTGTCTGGTCTAGTTGGTTCTAATCTCTATGTGCCCATCATAGCTTGTTGCTCACCTACTGACACAGGCAGTGTCTGGTCTAGGTGTTTCTAATCTCTATGTGCCCATCATAGCTTGTTACTCACCTACTGACACAGGCAATGTCTGGTCTAGGTGTTTCTAATCTCTATGTGCCCATCATAGCTTGTTACTCACCTACTGACACAGGCAGCGTCTGGTCTAGGTGTTTCTAATCTCTATGTGCCCATCATAGCTTGTTACTCACCTACTGACACAGGCAGTGTCTGGTCTAGGTGTTTCTAATCTCTATGTGCCCATCATAGCTTGTTACTCACCTACTGACACAGGCAGCGTCTGGTCTAGGTGTTTCTAATCTCTATGTGCCCATCATAGCTTGTTACTCACCTAGTGACACAGGCAGTGTCTGGTCTAGGTGTTTCTAATCTCTATGTGCCCATCATAGCTTGTTACTCACCTACTGACACAGGCAGTGTCTGGTCTAGGTGTTTCTAATCTCTATGTGCCCATCATAGCTTGTTACTCACCTACTGACACAGGCAGCGTCTGGTCTAGGTGTTTCTAATCTCTATGTGCCCATCATAGCTTGTTACTCACCTACTGACACAGGCAGGGTCTGGTCTAGGTGTTTCTAATCTCTATGTGCCCATCATAGCTTGTTACTCACCTACTGACACAGGCAGGGTCTGGTCTAGGTGTTTCTAATCTCTATGTGCCCATCATAGCTTGTTACTCACCTACTGACACAGGCAGGGTCTGGTCTAGGTGTTTCTAATCTCTATGTGCCCATCATAGCTTGTTACTCACCTACTGACACAGGCAGGGTCTGGTGTAGGTGTTTCTAATCTCTATGTGCCCATCATAGCTTGTTACTCACCTACTGACACAGGCAGTGTCTGGTCTAGGTGTTTCTAATCTCTATGTGCCCATCATAGCTTGTTACTCACCTACTGACACAGGCAGGGTCTGGTCTAGGTGTTTCTAATCTCTATGTGCCCATCATAGCTTGTTACGCACCTACTGACACAGACAGTGTCTTGTCTAGGTGTTTCTAATCTCTATGTGCCCATCATAGCCTGTTACTCACCTACTGACACAGGCAGCGTCTGGTCTAGGTGTTTCTAATCTCTATGTGCCCATCATAGCTTGTTACTCACCTACTGACACAGGCAGCGTCTGGTCTAGGTGTTTCTAATCTCTATGTACCCATCATAGCTTGTTACTCACCTACTGACACAAGCAGCGTCTGGTCTAGGTGTTTCTAATCTCTATGTGCCCATCATAGCTTGTTACTCACCTACTGACACAGGCAGGGTCTGGTCTAGGTGTTTCTAATCTCTATGTACCCATCATAGCTTGTTACTCACCTACTGACACAAGCAGCGTCTGGTCTAGGTGTTTCTATTCTCTATGTGCCCATCCACGAATACCACATGCAAGTTGCTGGAATCGAATCAGGGTCGCCTAGGTGGGAGGCGAACGGTCCAATTACTCGTCCACGAGCGAAGCGAATTTCTTTATTTTCATACGAGTGTCTTAATTGCAATTATAGTTATGTTTCATACAATTTATGTTCGACCATTCACCTAATTTTATAGTTGAAATATTGTAAAATGTTGTACACTCACCAGGGACAATGGCCTACATATTCCATCAGCTGATATTTGGAGTTCTGCGCAGGCGCTAAACGATCGATTCGTTTCCAGCACGTCACAGCTGCATGATGAAAAGATAACCTTGGAATGTTACGTAACATTCAAAAATAGAAGGCAAATTGAATATATTGGTTTTCAGACGAAACTTTATTTCATGTATAAGTTATTTATTGTACAATTAGTGAAATTAATTTGCTTAGGGACTGTGCTTAGTGCAATATTGTTGGAAGTTGAGTTGTATTGAGGTTAACTTACTCAGGCGGATGGAGTAAGTTGCATCTCACTGTCAGTAGTGTCCGCCCGCCCGCCGACATTTTACTGTTTTCTAAACTCGCGCTAGTTGCGTTTCGAGAATTAATCGATATTGCGCTTTGAATTGTCGTATTGGATGAAGAGCAGTGCTTTAATGAAAGTTTGAACTTAAGGAAGTCCACTAAGGGATCACTATCAGACTTATAATTAATAAATTTGGGTATGGTCCAGCATAAACTCCAAACTAATTTACACCTGAAACATGAGAGAAAGGCGCCGCTGCTACGGAGTGCCTAGATCATTCTCCTGTCACCAAGGTGGCCCGGGTTCGATCCCAGAGGTGCGTATGTGAGAATTGTGGTGGATAAAGTGGCTTCTGTACGGGTTTTCTCCGTCTTCTCCGGTTTCCCCCGCCATTTATTCTAGAAGTGCTCCTTAATAACCTTTCCTTTCATCTATTTCACCCCCATTTCATGTCATCACCCTCCTCAGTCTCGGGCTGATAATCCATCTTGGCTACTCTCAGGGAAACCCATGAAAAAACGAAGATAAGAATAACCGTGGACGGGAATCGAAGTGGACCGTCCGAATGCGAGCCTGCGCGTTACTGCACGGTAAGTGTAGAGCCACATGAACAAGGGGATAGAAAAGCTGTGCAGGTTGAGTACAATAGGTTGTTGACAGAGCTCTGTAATGAGAAAGGAATCCACACTGTACTGTAGTAACATGCTCAAGTAGCTAGCTAAGCTACCTTACCTTTCCGACTCCCCACCCGCAGCACAAAAACTGCTGCCGATGTAAACAACACTTGGCAGGGTTTCAACAGAGCTTATAATTCTGCGCAGCACAACAGCTTTGTCTGTCTCTCTGTCTGGATACGTTCGACAAGAGCTATCGTGCAATCAATGTAACTTACCACACTCATTCTCACTATTTGTGAGTAACATTGCTACTTCCACAAAGGCTTTATTAATACAGCCCGAATTTTGATGACGTAAAAATACTCTAAAATTCTAAGGTGTTGCACTCACACGACTTTTTCTGCTCTTATACTAACTGCTTGTAAGGTTAATACATACTCATTTAACTTTGTGTTTTTTTCCCCATGGAAAATATAAACGAAGCATGATTCTACCAATAGTGATTAAAATTGTGCAATTCTAATGGGTCATATTAAGTTATATTGTGGGTTTTTAACGTTTTTTTGTCATGTTATCGTAATTTTTCATATTATAGTCATATTTTTACTTTCTCTACTGGTAAGTAGAGGAAGTATTGTATTTCACCGAAAAATTCGATATCGAGATTTCACCGGAAATATATTTTGAGACACCCTAAACCCAAAAAAAAGAATTTTTAGAAAAAGGTCCGTGTGTGTGTGCCTCTGAATAGCATAACTCAAAAAGGAAAAGTCGGTTATAAACCAAAGTTGGTATTTAAGTTTAATGTCTTTCAAGGATGCAACACGAAGATTTTGAAGAAAATAGCCCTACCCTAAATTACACATTACATGGAAAAATTTTCGAAAATTTTGATTTTCTTGAAAGTGGCTCTAACGATTTTGATTAAAATGACATGTTTAAGATATTTTTATGACAAATGAAATGTATATTTTGAATTTTATAGCTATAGCTTATTAGTCCTCTTTACTCTGGCTGACTTTTGAATAACTCGTAAACCGTAAGAGACGCTTCGGAGATATTCCTTGTTTTGTGTGTCAGATTCGGAAAGCTTAAAAGTTTGGTGAAATGGAACATCGTTGTTCATTTTTGATATGTTAACCGCTGAAAGAGAACGGAATCTCAAAGCTTTCAAAGATTTGACTATCGCTCGAAGCCTACTGTATTATAATATTGCCCTTGTACCTACAAGGAAATAAGCAGTAACAAAATTTTGTAAATGTTTAACTCAACCAACACGAAGAAGATATAGCAATAAGAGTTTGTAAGAATGGTTAGTACAAGAGTAGAGAAACTCATGTTAGTGCAACACATCTGATTTTTATATTTCTATTCCAGTTTCGTATATGTGCTTGTAGTCGTCCCAAAGACGATTTTTTACATCTCCTAATTCTTGTCTGTAATATTATGTCTTTTTCCCGTTCCAATGTTACATCGTTAGGTTATACTTATTGTTCTATATTTTCTAATTGTTTTGGGTCATAAATGCTTGCACATTTGTAACATTTCGGCCATAAACATCCGCGCCCTGCTTATAAGAGACGATATCTTGAGAGTCGCATCTGTGGCAATGTTTATATCCTTAAGGTCGCGATGCTTCAAGTTAAGCCTTTCCCATCCCCCAGTAAATACCGCGAGTAGCTCATTTTCTGGAGTTACTTGTTGATTTTTAATGAATATGCATGATATTCGTGATTCCGAGGCGCAGAAGGAAGAAGTTTAACAGGTGAGCTAATGTAAACAATTCATCATATTTGGCTTGCGAAGGAAGCAATCTAAAGAAATGACGGACACTAGAAAGGAAGACAAATGAATGAGTACTAACGATATAGGGTCACTCGTGCCACTTTGTTTATGTGTGCGTATGCATTGGAATTCCGTAGATGATGGTTCAACAACAGACTGGACGAGTGGTACGAATAGTTTTAAGTACTTTTATTTTCTCTACTACGTATAGTAAGTAGGGGAAGTATTGCGATGTCGAAATTTCACCGGAAATACATGTTTTGTGGCTCCCGAATGAAAAAAGGGCATTTTTGGAAGGTCTGTGTGTGTGTGTGTGTGTGTGTGTGTGTGTGTGTGTGTGTGTGTGTGTGTGTGTGTGTGAGTGGGTGGGTGGGGGGGGGGGGGTAAACTGTGAGGAAAACGCTACATCTTATAGTGGACACAGTGTATAGGCAGTCACCAAGAGATCAGCTGACGAAAGAATCGCAGAAAGCAGTTGTGCCATCGTACATAATAAAGGCATTTCTAACCTCAAATATCACAGGGTTAAAGTAACATACTTTCAAACGATTATATTGCTTGAGCATCGTTACCACACAACACAATATATATTTAATATCCTAATATATATTTAATGCATTACTGTGTAGCGAACACAAAAATAACAACAGTAACTACAACTGCATATATTGTTCTTAAAGAATTCAAGACAAAACCACGCAAACATGAGTAGTACGTCCACAGATTGATTAATCTATTAATTACGGTATCTAAACAGAATCTTGTTATCGGTCAATAGTTTAGAAAATAATACTAGAATGCCTCTGAAAGTGAGGCCGTTAGTGTTCATTTTTAAGTTTCAAGTGTATCCTGATGGATCTCCGAGTGTACAAATATGTTTAACCCTTTGTTACATTATCTTGCTGCACATTGTTGTCACGATACATTACGAAGACATCTGAATGGCCGTAAGCATTAAGAGTAGAAGAAATGGACTGGATATCCAAAGTAAAGTGTACCCGTGGTAAAGGATGGGGAGGGTTCCATAAAATAAACGGTGTGATAGCACGCATGGATAATGAATGGACTATATTTGATTTTTATTCCATAATTAACAAACTACATTTTATGTGCTTAAAATCTATAATTTATAACAAGGTAAAAGTCCCACTAAATAACTTTCGTTCACTTTGTCATTGTTTTTTTTTTTTCTCTCTTTTTTTTCTTAATACATATGACATTCTGCAGGTACTATACTAACCTGATTTTGATAATATATAACTTTAAATTGTTGCTACTGGTGTCCATTAAGTTACAAATTCTTAATACTATGTCTTTGTACTCAACAGTCTTCCAGCTTTTATTTATTTATTTATATTTTTTTCCTTCATAAAATTATGTTCGTGTTCGGTTGGAAAATGCAGATCTCTTTAAGACACGTTTATTTTAAGTAAACTTTTTCTGGCTTGAGCTACTTCCAAAATATTCGCAGTTGATCTGAATTTGTCAATATTTTTCTCAAGTTTGTACAGTATTATTGCTATTCAGCTGTTTGTCGCTATGCCATGGAAAGAGTATGGGTTTTCAAGGCTAAGATATAGTGACCAGCTTTTAAATATCTGATTTCATATTGTTTCTTCAATCGTTGTGTCTGTAATGAAATATGTACTAGAACTTTCTGCAAATATTTATCGGAATAGGGGGAGGGGGCTCCTCTGGGTCCTGGCCCCTATGAGCCCACAGTGATATAGTCGGTTTTACGAGCTGCCACCAAGGAGTTTTAATCTGTAGTTGTTTGGGACCCTGCCCTCTGCGGTCGTCTCTCCTCTCACCTCACCTCTCCATAGGTTGAGGTGGTAAGTTCTTCCTCCTCAACTTGTATACTCTTAGAGTCAAGATTCAGAGATCGGAGTTGAAAGTTTGTGTTTACGCTGGCATCCAGATGAAATGCTCAGACAAGGGGTTTGATGCAACTAATGGATTCCAAGCACTTGTATAATTTGTTGGAAGCTCTGAGATAAAAGTGTGCTGCATGTGGAGATGGCGGAAGAAATTGTTTTCTTACGTTCCATTTGGTAGTGACGCAGTGCATGGCATGGTATTTGTTTGGAGCCTTGCCACACACCTACATCTTCACGACTGGCGTTTAAATGATACAGAAAATTGAGAAGACTAGGGAAGGAAGCAAGGAAAAAGCATGTTGACAAACACTGCCCACGTGCCGTAACGTTTCCTTCCTCTCAACTTAGCTCTTATGCACCGAAAGCGAACTTCTCTTATCGTTTTGCGGGGTCTGCAAGGGCGTGAGGCATAACCACTGGCCAATGGACTACTGACAGTTGCAATACCGAGCTATAATATACATATTACATATTTGTGAGTATATTAGATATTTTAGCATTCTCCTATTTGACAGCACCTCGAAACCATGTTTGATATACTGTAAAGAGGTGAACTTTACAAATCACTCAACTATTTCGAAATTTGTCAACGTATTAGAGCTAAATTGCAAGATGTGTTAAAGAGAAATCCGGGCTGTTCAACATTCCATAGGGTAGGCATGCTAAATTCTAAATGGAGATGATACACCCAAGGACATTTCTCCAGGAAGAATTGCTTTCCTAAAATGTGACATGTTTATAAGAGCATTCTCAGTGACTCCAGCGAACATTGAAAAATACATAATTGTTCACTGTGCTATAAAACAATCTATAAATATGATTTGAGTATTGTAACTAAGAAGATAACTTGGAATTAAATATTTGATATCACATATTTTACCCATTTTGTAGAGTGAACCATTTTGGAGATATTGCTTGTTATTTGTGTGAGTTTTGGAAAACAAAAACTTTCGTCCAATTGAACATAGTTATTCATTTTTACTTTCTCTACTGGTAAGTAGGGGTAGTATTGTATTCCACACGAAAATTCCATGTCGAGATTTCACCGGAAATATATGTTTTGAGACCTCCTGAACAAAAAAAAAAAAAAAAAAAAAAAAAAAAAAAAAAAAAAAAAAAAAAAAATCATATTTAGAAAAAAGTCCGTGTGTGTGCCTGTGCACAGCGTAACTCAAAACCGAAAAGTAGATTGAAAACCAAAGTCGATATTTAAGTTTAAAGTCTTTCAAGGATGTGACACGAAGATTTTGAAGAAAATAGCTCCACCCCAAACTACCCTTTATCGAAAATAATGATTTTCTTGAAAATGGCTAACGATTTTGATTAAAATGTCATATATTTGAGATATTTTTACGACAAATGAAATGTATATCTTGAATTTTCTGGCTATAGCCTATGTAGTCGTATTTACTCTGGACTGCTTTTGTATAACTGGTAAACCGTTAGACATAGACAAAATCTTACTGTTCAAAAAATATAGATCTTGCTAAAATTCACAATTTATGTCTGAATAAATTTTCTTGTTGAGTGAACTATTTCGGAGATATTCCTTGTTATGTGTGTGGGTTTCGGAAAACTTAGAACTTTCGTGAAACGAAGTTATCACAGCATAAACATATGGATCAATAAATTAAATAAGGTTATTCTATTGTTTGTAGTACTTGGACCTGTTGCCACAAGTTTGAGTGGAGCGTTCCGTTAAGAAAGGAAGTCAGAGACGACACGATAGCAAGTGCAGCTGATTGAGCGGTCGGTCGGTCGGTCTGTGTCGATATTGATGCAGATGTCCAAGCACCAGGTGTACCATATTACCGGCTGCACAGTGTCAAAACAAAGCAACGATCTCGCATCTCTTGAATTCACAAATATCAAGCAAGTGTATGATAATAGCTAGCTAGCTCTCCCTGCCAGTAAATTGCTGGTGATGGAGCTCGTCGGTTAATTGGTCAATTGTAGCTGCAGCGAGTATTGACTGTGTTTAAATATAGCACAGGAGTCCCTGGACCCTTCTTTCATATCAATAGTAACGCGTTCAACTGTTCGACATGCTGGGCAAAGGTTGCCCCGCTCAGACATATTTTGTTCCAAGTGATTCCACTATTTAACACATACAGGTGAGCCCTCTGCTGCGTATAGTAACTAGGATAAGTATTGTATTCCACACAAAAATTCGATGTCCAGAATTCACCGGAAATACGTTTAGAGGCTCCCTGAATCCAAAAAATAATTTTTAGAAAAATTCTTACAAACTCAAACTCTTATTCCTATATCTTCTGCCCTTTTTTGGATTCAGGGGGTCTCAAAACATATTTCCGGTGGAATGCAATACTTCCTCTACTTTACTATCCGCAGTAGAGAACAGTTGATAATATGCGAGTAGTATAATAATTAAAAGATGGTATTATAGCAGAGGTTAATACTTCTGTATTAAAGTTGTAACTAAAACAAGCGTGAAGAAGCGTACCTATCGTAAAAGGCGACGAGTAATATCAACAGTTGGTAATATGAAGCGTTTATCGAAGGTGACCTCGCATTATAATTCTACCAGGCACCAAGATCATAAAACCGTACATTTATTACGGACATGTCCTTGATAACGCAACACCATATTAATGCTACTACAACTGCAGCAGATAACTCTAACGTACAAACTTCTATCTACAAGGAAGTCGTGTCGCCCTACTATGTATGTATTTCGTTCCTTTGAACGCCTATGCCTGTATTCAGAAGGTCGTGGGTTCGATTCCCGTGGCCGACTGTGCTGATC
>CM060973.1:93103656-93251156 GCA_030765045.1 Tenodera sinensis | reverse complement strand
AGAGTTTCGCACAAATGAGGCTTTTAACATTATGACTATTCTGAAAACAAAATAGTGGTTTTCCCAGTTACGTCGTCGCGTTGTTGACATGCTGTTTCTTGTGGTGTGCTCATAGTGACGTAGTGCCGTGATACAAAGAGCCATACTTGCGCACCCTCAGTGTGTTCCAGCCGAGCTTCTCGCCGCCTTGCCTGAGTAAACCTGCGACACGCAGCACAAGTCTGCTCTAGTGACCCAGTGACGTACTGGCTATCTACAACCGTGTTGTATTGGGAGCCTCTTCTGGTATCCTTTCGTCAGTCATCCTCAGTCCCTTTCTTGTTTCTTTTAATGTTATCTATACCTACGTGTTCAACTCTTCTCTTCTTTGCTCATTTCGCATTATGTGTTACTTTATTCGCCAATACTATTTTGGTTCTAATTCCATATTTACCATTAAATGCCATTGTTTATTAATCTTTTACAATTATGTGTTGGCCACCATTTGGAACTTGTGTGCTAGCATTTTAATATCTCTCATTTATTCTACACTTTCTGTCGGTTAAAATTGCTTCATTATTTAATAAACCTCATCTGTGTAAATATTAAATAAAAGCAGTGATAAACCACACTCTTATCTCTACACACACTTGTTTCATAATGCAAGTATTGGTGTATCACTTTTGTAAATTACTAATATATAAAACAGAATAAATTGTTTCAGATAGTGAAATTTCTGTTTACAAGACGCCGTTGTAACATTTATTTCACAGTTTAGGAATCGAACCCACGGTCTCCCGGATGCGTAAAAGCGAACCTAGTATTGCGAGTCGTGCCTTAATTCAGCGCCTACGTTTTGCTTATCCTATCAAGTTTGCGATACTGTCAAATTCTGGCACATCTTCCAACATGTTTTAACTTTAGCGTGAGAGACACAAAGGTCCTTGCGCTGCCAGAAATACGGCAGTAGTGTTGTCGCTTTCGTAAATGTGCCAAAATAACGAAACACTGCTCAAAATTACGTTGAAATTTTATTTAGAACAATTAGGTTTAGTTAAGGGTTGCCCTGTATACTTGAAGTATTTCATCCAAAACTTCGATACCAAGATTTCACAGGAAATATATGTTTTGAGACCCCCTGAATCCAAATAGTACTTTATTTATCTAATGGCAAAGTAATTGAACATAAAAATAATTTACAAATATGATACATCATTTATCTAGCTTCGCTGTATCTTGATACTCCTGAAAACTAAACCCCAGTGCAACAGCTTATTGAGGACCAAGACTTACCCCCCGACCGCTGCTTCCCCCACCTCTGCCCATTAGAGTGGGGTGCAGTACTGGAGGGTGGCACCAGGTCCTCCTGGCCAGTTATGTGACCTTCACGACCTGAGGCCGCTACTCCTACATCAACTAACTCCTCAATTGGCCCCTCCAGGACCTAACGAGGCTGAGTGCACCCCGTTTCTTGATACTTCAGAAAACCCAAATACAGCTAGGCATCGTAATTAATGTGTTTTTCGAGAAGAAAGGTTATTTGTTGATGTTAAAAATAAAGCAAGTTTTATTTGAGATGATAAACTGGTTTTCTGTTATAACAAGAAAAGATCCAAACAGTAATTCATGTGTTCCGTTTTCCCCAGTTGGTAGTCCTGAGTAAGTCAAACTACACTAATCGAAATGAGTATATTTTAGGTTGTTTTTATATAATTTAAATCTTAGCGATATAGCATTTTATGAAATGGTCCAGATAAATGTCATTCGACGGTCCGCTCGATAATTTATCGGTTATATCACACGTCTTATGATGGTGTCTATATCTCCCAGTACACATGCACTCAACATCACCATTAACATATGACGAGCATGTGTGCTTAACTGGTCCACAGCACGAGAATTCCATGCTTTTCGCTCAAGTATTCTTGGAGTTATTTCGTTTATGTTTCTACCCCAAGTTTATTTCAAGGAAACTATAGTCTAAACAGTCGCCCCCTCGGGTTGTGTGTGACCTCTAAACTCGTGTATCCAACCTAACCACAATGTCTCCTTCCTTCCTTCACCTGTTGTTAAGTCTGCAGCGTGCTGCAGAATTGATATGTTGCACTCACGTGACTTTCTCTACTCACTCTTTTAGGAGCTGGTCACTATGTCATGGTTTTGAAATGCTGATCGATTTGCATGATTAGGAGGGGAAAAAAAAAAAAAAAAAGAGTAAGGACCTCCCTGTTGAGAAGAATATAATCATTGCAAAATATAAACCACAATAAGGAATATGCCGGAATTGGCCAACTGAAGGGGAAAAAAAAAAAAAAAAAAAAAAAAAGAAAGAAGAAGAAGAAGAAGGAATAATTCCTCTAGCTGCCGTAATGGCTTCAACTTTGATTAACTCAGCGTCTTTCAGAATGAAAAATGAGGTATACATTTTGTCATGAAAATATCTTAAACGAAATCTACGCAAGAAATATAGAACTAGTGTTAGTTTTCTCAAAAAAATGGCTCTTAGGAATTCCATCTCTGTTTACCCTCTTCATATGGAGGACTTTGTGTGGGGTCAGGTGCCTGTCGGGGAACAGAGAGAGTAGCCAGCGAACTGATCAGCCTCAATTAAGGAAATGTGATGATGGAGCAATGGCGAAAGAATCCATAGAACCCGGAGAAAATCGACCCAAACATGTCACATTGTCTTGGGAGCGAAGCCGGAGGCCTCCTTGGTGAGAGTCGAGCGCTCAAACAATTCTTTAATACTCTTTATTTTAAATAATTTTCTTCGTGTCATCTGCCATTTCCGAGATATACGTGCTATTTGATTATTTGTGGCGATGTCGTGGAAAGAGTGGGATTTCAAGGCCAGTGATACAGTGACACCTGTTTCCTCTATGCCCCTTACAGAGTTGCAAGTGTACACTTTTGTCACGTACCTATCCTTTGAGGGACATGCCTGAATCTTTACGATTGTGTTCTTTTATCCTAAGACGTTCTTACCACGAATAAACATTTGAATCCTATTTCCGTATGTTTCAAAAATGCCTAGTTTGAAGTCATTCCTTAGCAGAAGTGCCTATAAGAATTACATACTTTTCATACAAATACTGTAAAAGCTTATGTTTAAAACGTTTTGTATATTTGTTGTTTTAGCAGTAATATCTGTGAGTTTCCTTAGTTTGTTGCACACTTTTCGTTACAAGTGTGCTAATCTTTATACTCACCATTTGCAAGATTACTAAATTAAAGCAGTTTCAGACTTGGCGTAATTATGTAGAGTTCTAGACGTTATTTTGCTTATCTAGAGCCTTCGATACTGTCTATCATTTCAAAACATTTTATCAGTACCTACCTAAATATGTATTTGAACTCCACACTTACAAGTTGTGCTGCTTTATTTTTAAAACTTCCATCACACTCTATAACGCTACAATTCTTCCTCTTTAAAAACTTTTTTACACAACCAACTTTTTCGAATTGCCCACTGTTGTCTTCCATAGAACATTAACAGAATTTGGTTCACATGTATTCATAACATTTTATGTTATATATGATCTTTGCTCTATCATTTTGTTTAATTATTTACATAAATAGTCATAAATTAAGCAGTTGTTATCTAATATTTAATAAGTTTCAAACTAGAATATTTCAACTTTAATTCCTTGAAATCAGAGCTATTAACTTTTGATTTGAAGTGGTAGAAACATTATTTTCGCGATAAGAATATTTAAAACGCCTAACCTTGTTGATTTATAATTGTTACAATACACAACGGATTAGTGGAGAGAGATTGGGGTAAATGTATCTATGTAATGGTATATGTTACACAGAGTTTTAACGGCAGGGCTTCTTAGCATCTCCTGGGACCCTTGGCCAAAAAAGGGCTGCATCATAAGGATATTGTGGGGAGTAGACCGCGGGCGGGGGGGGGGGGGGGGGGGGGGTGCGTGTTGGTGCGCACCAAAACACGACCGCAAATCGATTTCCTTTGGAAAGGGCGCCCATCTCAGTGTGAGCTAGGCGCCGTGCCTCTTCCTTCCTTGCTTCCGTCCTGCTTGCTTGCTCATTCTCAACATCCTTGGACATTATCTCTTTGTTCCCATTAAACTGATAGGTAGCAAAACAAACAACCAATATACCGGAAGTTGGACAATTCGAAGCTGAACAGACAAGAAAAAAATTCCAAGTATCCAAAAATTTTAGCTACAAATGTTACGCCTAAAATTAACATTTTAGCAATTTTTATTGTTGTTATTAGGTGAATTTTTACAATGCATTACACATCTGCTGAAGCCAAATGTTTCATATAAATTTACACATTTATAAATTTTGGTCCCTAATTGCCAACAACCATTGTTGTCCCTCTGTTAAGTGTCTATCTCTCATTGCATCCAAAATTCCATGTTTCCATGTTAGCCTTTTTTCTTCCTCTTGTTGGAATCCATTGAGAAGCAATCCTGCATCTTCTGTTGTATAATATTGTTTCGGGTCGTCTGCAATAAACACTTCTTTTGTACGTGGTTTTAACTTTCCATACTTGTGCTCCGTATAAGGTTGTACTTCTAATAATAAAGTTACATTGTATATTTTGTTTCTTTTATAATGTGGTTGTCCTATAATATTGCATTGAACTGTGAGATTGCTGTTTTTCCTTTCTTTGATCTGTTAAGTTCTAAATCATTTTTCCATCACTTGCAATTTTAACATTCAAATATTTATACGACCTGTTTATCCTCAATTACCAAATTTTGTTTATTTTTTCCTACTACCACGTTTACCATATTCTTTCAAGTATGAACGTTCTCATTGCCCAAGTTCCACTGTAGCATAATAGCAGCAAGTGAGATGCCACTATGTTCGTAATTTCCATACATTATTTATGCTGACCATATTATGAGTTTAAAACATTTATAGACTGTTTTTAATATTCTGCGCTGCGTGTTATTGTCACTGGTGTCCGACATTTTAATCATGTCGATTGTATATACGAGAATCGATAGTTGCGCGTTCAACTGCAAAATTATTTATTTTATTGTTATGTTGGTCTTCACAAAATGACACAGAGTGTAATATATGCTATAACTTATGCAGGTGCACCTTTGATTGGTGAATGCCAGTATCGTTATGAACAGGTGCACCTTTAATTGGTGGATAGCAGTATCGTTATGAACAGGTGCACCTTTGATTGGTGAATGCCAGTATCGTTATGAAGAGGTGCACCTTTGATTGGTGGATAGCAGTATCGTTATGAAGAGGTGCACCTTTGATGGGTGAATGCCAGTATCGTTATGAACAGGTGCACCTTTGATTGGTGGATAGCAGTATCGTTATGAAGAGGTGCACCTTTGATTGGTGGATAGCAGTATCGTTATGAACAGGTGCACCTTTGATTGGTGGATAGCAGTATCGTTATGAACAGGTGTACCTTTGATTGGTGAATGCCAGTATCGTTATGAACTGGTGCACCTTTGATTGGTGGATAGCAGTATCGTTATGAAGAGGTGCACCTTTGATTGGTGGATAGCAGTATCGTTGTGAACAGGTGCACCGTTGATTGGTGGATAGCAGTATCGTTATGAACAGGTGCACCTTTGATTGGTGAATGCCAGTATCGTTATGAACAGGTGCACCTTTGATTGGTGGATAGCAGTATCGTTATGAACAGGTGCACCTTTGATTGGTGGATAGCAGTATCGTTATGAACGTTTGATAGGTGGATAGCAGTATCGTTATGAAGAGGTGCACCTTTGATTGGTGGATAGCAGTATCGTTATGAACCTTTGATTGGTGGATAGCAGTATCGTTATGAAGAGGTGCACCTTTGATTGCTGGATAGCAGTATCGTTATGAACAGGTGCACCTATGATTGGTGAATGCCAGTATCGTTATGAACAGGTGCACCTTTGATTGGTGAATGCCAGTATCGTTATGAACAGGTGCACCTTTGATTGGTGGATAGCAGTATTGTTATGAACAGGTGCACCTATGATTGGTGAATGCCAGTATCGTTATGAACAGGTGCACCTTTGATTGGTGGATAGCAGTATCGTTATGAACAGGTGCACCTCTGATTGGTGGATAGCAGTATCGTTATGAACGTTTGATTGGTGGATAGCAGTATCGTTATGAACAGGTGCACCTTTGATTGGTGGATAGCAGTATCGTTATGAAGAGGTGCACCTTTGATTGCTGGATGGCAGTATCGTTATGAAGAGGTGCACCTTTGATTGGTGGATAGCAGTATCGTTATGAGCAGGTGCACCTTTGATTGGTGAATGCCAGTATCGTTATGAACAGGTGCACCTTTGATTGGTGGATAGCAGTATCGTTATGAAGAGGTGCACCTTTGATTGGTGGATAGCAGTATCGTTGTGAACAGGTGCACCGTTGATTGGTGGATAGCAGTATCGTTATGAACAGGTGCAGCTTTGATTGGTGAATGCCAGTATCGTTATGAACAGGTGCACCTTTGATTGGTGGATAGCAGTATCGTTATGAACAGGTGCACCTTTGATTGGTGGATAGCAGTATCGTTATGAACAGGTGCACCTGTGATTGGTGGATAGCAGTATCGTTATGAACAGGTGCACCTTTGATTGGTGGATAGCAGTATTGTTATGAACAGGCGCACCTTTGATTGGTGGATAGCAGTATCGTTATGAAGAGGTGCACCTTTGATTGGTGGATAGCAGTATCGTTATGAACCTTTGATTGGTGGATAGCAGTATCGTTATGAAGAGGTGCACCTTTGATTGGTGGATAGCAGTATCGTTATGAACAGGTGGACCTTTGATTGGTGGATAGCAGTATCGTTATGAACCTTTGATTGGTGGATAGCAGTATCGTTATGAAGAGGTGCACCTTTGATTGGTGGATAGCAGTATCGTTATGAGCAGGTGCACCTTTGATTGGTGAATGCCAGTATCGTTATGAACAGGTGCACCTTTGATTGGTGGATAGCAGTATCGTTATGAACAGATGCACCTTTGATTGGTGAATGCCAGTATCGTTATGAACAGGTGCACCTTTCATTGGTGGATAGCAGTATCGTTATGAACAGGTGCACCTATGATTGGTGAATGCCAGTATCGTTATGAACAGGTGCACCTTTGATTGGTGGATAGCAGTATCGTTATGAACAGGTGCACCTTTGATTGGTGAATGCCAGTATCGTTATGAACAGGTGCACCTTTGATTGGTGAATGCCAGTATCGTTATGACCAGGTGCACCTTTGATTGGTGGATAGCAGTATCGTTATGAACAGGTGCACCTTTGATTGGTGAATGCCAGTATCGTTATGAACAGGTGCACCTTTGATTGGTGGATAGCAGTATCGTTATGAAGAGGTGCACCTTTGATTGGTGGATAGCAGTATCATTATGAACAGGTGCACCTTTGATTGGTGGATAGCAGTATCGTTATGAACAGGTGCACTTTTGATTGGTGAATGTCAGTATCGTTATGAACAGGTGCACCTTTGATTGGTGGATAGCAGTATCGTTATGAAGAGGTGCACCTTTGATTGGTGGATAGCAGTATCGTTATGAACAGGTGCACCTTTGATTGGTGGATAGCAGTATCGTTATGAACAGGTGCACCTTTGATTGGTGAATGCCAGTATCGTTATGAACAGGTGCACTTTTGATTGGTGAATGTCAGTATCGTTATGAACAGGTGCACCTTTGATTGGTGGATAGCAGTATCGTTATGAAGAAGTGCACCTTTGATTGGTGGATAGCAGTATCGTTATGAACAGGTGCACCTTTGATTGGTGGATAGCAGTATCGTTATGAACAGGTGCACCTTTGATTGGGAATGCCAGTATCGTTATGAACAGGTGCACCTTTGATTGGTGGATAGCAGTATCGTTATGAAGAGGTGCACCTTTGATTGGTGAATGCCACTATCGTTATGAACAGGTGCACCTTTGATTGGTGGATAGCAGTATCGTTATGAACAGGTGCACCTTTGATTGGTGAATGCCAGTATCGTTATGAACAGGTGCACCTTTGATTGGTGGATAGCAGTATCGTTATGAAGAGGTGCACCTTTGATTGCTGGATAGCAGTATCGTTATGAAGAGGTGCACCTATGATTGGTGAATGCCAGTATCGTTATGAACAGGTGCACCTTTGATTGGTGAATGCCAGTATCGTTATGAACAGGTGCACCTTTGATTGGTGAATGCCAGTATCGTTATGAACAGGTGCACCTTTGATTGGTGGATAGCAGTATCGTTATGAACAGGTGCACCTATGATTGGTGAATGCCAGTATCGTTATGAACAGGTGCACCTATGATTGATGAATGCCAGTATCATTATGAACAGGTGCACCTTTGATTGGTGAATGCCAGTATCGTTATGAACAGGTGCACCTTTGATTGGTGAATGCCAGTATCGTTATGAACAGGTGAACCTTTGATTGGTGAATGCCAGTATCGTTATGAACAGGTGCACCTTTGATTGGTGGATAGCAGTATCGTTATGAACATGTGCACCTATGATTGGTGAATGCCAGTATCGTTATGAACAGGTGAACCTTTGATTGGTGAATGCCAGTATCGTTATGAACAGGTGCACCTTTGATTGGTGGATAGCAGTATCGTTATGAGCATGTGCACCTATGATTGGTGAATGGCAGTATCGTTATGAACAGGTGCACCTTTGATTGGTGGATAGCAGTATCGTTATGAAGAGGTGCACCTTTGATTGGTGGATAGCAGTATCGTTATGAACCTTTGATTGGTGGATAGCAGTATCGTTATGAAGAGGTGCACCTTTGATTGGTGGATAGCAGTATCGTTATGAACAGGTGCACCTTTGATTGGTGGATAGCAGTATCGTTATGAACCTTTGATTGGTGGATAGCAGTATCGTTATGAAGAGGTGCACCTTTGATTGGTGGATAGCAGTATCGTTATGAGCAGGTGCACCTTTGATTGGTGGATAGCAGTATCGTTATGAACAGGTGCACCTATGATTGGTGAATGCCAGTATCGTTATGAACAGGTGCACCTTTGATTGGTGAATGCCAGTATCGTTATGAACAGGTGCACCTTTGATTGGTGAATGTCAGTATCGTTATGAACAGGTGAACCTTTGATTGGTGAATGCCAGTACCGTTATGAACAGGTGCACCTTTGATTGGTGGATAGCAGTATCGTTATGAACAGGTGCACCTATGATTGGTGAATGCCAGTATCGTTATGAACAGGTGCACCTTTGATTGGTGGATAGCAGTATCGTTATGAAGAGGTGCACCTTTGATTGGTGGATAGCAGTATCGTTATGAACCTTTGATTGGTGGATAGCAGTATCGTTATGAACAGGTGCACCTTTGATTGGTGGATAGCAGTATCGTTATGAACAGGTGCACCTTTGATTGGTGGATAGCAGTATCGTTATGAGCAGGTGCACCTTTGATTGGTGGATAGCAGTATCGTTCTGAACAGGTGCATCTTTGATTGGTGGATAGCAGTATCGTTATGAAGAGGTGCACCTTTGATTGGCGGATACCAAAATCTTTATGAACATGTCTACCTTTGATTGGTGGATAGCAGAATCGTTATGAAGAGGTGCACCTTTGATTGGTGGATACTAGAATCGTTATGAAGAGGTGGATAGGTATAATGTGGTTCATAACAGTGGTTATAAGCGCTATACTTATAATGGCATGCTCGAGTATAAGTGGTAACTATTCCTTGACAGAACTTGCATCTCCTTCCATGACTCATCCATTGCTTTTAATTCCACTTGGACTGCCCTCCAAGTTACTCTCGGTCTTCCAAGTCTTCTTTCTCCCTATGGGTTCCATTCTAATACGTGTCTAGTTATATTTTCAGGTTCCTTTCTCAGTGCGTATCCAACCCATCTATGTTTTCGTTTATTTCTTCATCAATTGGTATTTGATTTGTAATTTCCCATAATCACTATTGCTGATGATTTTCGGCCACCAAGTCCTCAGTATGTCTCTTATGCACTGGTATAGCAATACCGATACTACGTATGATTTAAGAATTCTATTTTTTTTTTTTTTTTTTTTTTTTGCTTTATTTTGTTAGCTATATCTTGATCTGCTCCTCCAATCTGGGATACTATATACATGCCAAATAATTAAAATAGGCATTCAATTCTTTATATTTGTTGTCTATATATTATCTATTTGTATTTTTTAAAATTTATTCTCATTTCTTTAGTTTTGATGGCATTTATTTTCATGCCAATATCTTGGGCTTCCTGTTGTTTCATTTCAATGTGTTTGAAATTATTATTTAATTATGGTTTCTGAATAAGAAGAAAGTGTTTTATAAGCGATAAAAGTTTCATTATGATAGATTGTATAGTTTTGAAGAAACAGTAACGTACATTATGTTCAGATTCTGCATGGAAATTGCTGTTCTGACACTACGAAATGTTCTTCACCAAACTTCGAGTCAAACTATGTCCATAATACCGGACTTAAAATGTTTGCATTAATGAGTGAATTGCCCACGAGAGGAGCTGGTTTTCTTGCATGCCTATACGCAAGCGAAGCAAGTTTGCCCTTGGCTACAAGAGTTTTGAAAATGCAGCAGCTACTAAGTAGAGCACACTAGCAGCAGTGCCCCTGAGTGGTACGGAACCCGTGCAACGGTCATGTCGCCCGCCCGTCCGCCCGATATGTCACTACGGCTAGCCGTGGCATACCGGCAGTGGCAGTGAAGGGAGGGGAGAGTAGAGTGCGGCGTTGCCAGCTCTACTGCCCGCACCTGCAACACGTGCAGCGCCACGCGCGCATCATGCAGCAACACCACTTCTCACAAAATAATCTGCTTCTTTCTTCTTAATGCTACGTAGTCGAGAGCAACATTTGCACAGCATAGTACAGGGGGCTAATGCGGATCGCTCTGTCCAGAAACAAAACAATACTGCAACATGAAATACGACTTTAAGACTTAGGTTGCACTTGCCCATTAGCGTTATGTTTCTTTGGAAACGTTTTAAACATTAATACCAATAACACGTAAACTAAACGTTAATTAAAATTCTCAGGATGTGTAAAGAAGAAGTAAACAAGTAAATTAAATATAAGCTTCGGGAAGACACTATGCAAAACCAGCGAGCAACCACAAATACACAGGAAAACAAGCCAGTAGAGAAAATCATGTGAATGTAATACGTTGCATTTCTATTTCGGTATTTAGAAAATTGTTTGAATTGTTAGTAGAGAAGAGCGCAAAGGACATGTGAATGTGTCATTTAAAAGCGACTAGAGAAAACCATGTGAGTGTAATACGTTGCTTTAATATTTTAAACACATACAAAATTGTATGCATTTTTGTAAAAGTGGTAGTAGAGAAAGACACGTGATTGTGTATGTAAAACCATGTGAATGTACACGTTGCATTTCTATTTCAATCATAGAAAATTGCATGTGAAGAGCGAGTAGAGTAGGGCTTGCAATTGAACGTTATTTTACAGTCAATCCTTGTGAAGTTTTGTAAAAGTCATATGCACGTTGACACTGGAGTTCTAATCGATTTCTAATGGCACCTATAACGGACAAACTTTCCGCGCTCCCGGCACAGAAGTAATTAGTTTTAAAAGTTATTGGCTTTTTGTTATATAAGTCTCTAATAACGCGTAACTCGTCTAGCGATTTTTAAGAATATGTCCAACGACGTTCACTTTTACTTATAATGGCGCCTTGTGTGAGAAACACTGGACTACTTAACATAACCTCACTTCCGTTAGCCGTGCACGCCCGTAACGGACACTTCGCACTGCAATTGTCTGCTATGTTAATAATCAGTATTTGATGACCTAGAGAATATTAACAAGACCGTAAAATTATAATTGTATCACCTTAAAGTGTATTAAAAATGATGTATAGTGCATGAGGTGTAACTTGGCCGTCCCTCTTTTATGGCGATCCTACTTACACTTCTACCACCGCAGGTAATGGGAATACAATACGGCTTTAAAATGAATTCACCATTTCAAAGAAGGAAACTCAGCGATTTTCCACAACCCATGCTAGACAAGGACAGTAGAAAAAGTGCAAGTTAAAGCTCGTCCACTATAAAAGTTCAACTGTCAACAGCTCGCTCTGTCGATAAACTTATTTATACTTGCGAAGCTTTTCGTAGCAAGCCAACACTCAAACCTTGTCGAGCTGTCTGGAAACTGCCTTTTTCTTAGCCGACATTATCGCGCGGTCCCTGGCAACCTAGTGGTGTGAGGTGCTGAGCTTGAGCCTGCTTCGATGTACGACCTCCGTCACAATATCTTATAAACATCTTTTGTAGCGTTTGAGATTTTAAGGGCTGTCTTATTTGCAACTATTACAAACTTGCACTTAGAGAAGATTCTTTCAACATCAAAAGAAGGTCCCGGGCCATACCTAAATGAACAAATATTGCAGAGAGAATACTTGTTACCTGAGAGTACACAACGAATCTTGCACTGCCCTTGTTAAACACATTTTAGCTAAGATAAGTTTGCTCACTTGTTTCACACGACTTAGATTACTGATTTCATCAATTGTATTTGATGTTGAATCTCGCGGAAATACCTACTTGCTTTGCTTTTGGCATGATGAAATATACATATTACCTCAAACACTAGCTCTTGTTGTGTGAAGACTGCATTACAACATTAGGCTTCTGCTACCCTGAAAAGTAGCAGGTATATTCACCCCCCACATTCCTTTAGAGGACAAGTCTGCCTCTGACAGTAGACGTGGCTGTGTTAATCTGTGATTCACGGCTTCTAAATGTCGAACAAAATATCTACAGGGGAGCCTCATTCCAACAGATTTCACACTTTGAGGTTCTGAAACTCGATTGCACAAAATGCAACCAAACTCGCGAAAAACGACAAAAGCTCGGATTGTTTTTAAAAATTGCTTATGATCAGTAAAAAATGCGAAAAATTACGCTTGAAAAAAAAACTAATAATGATGATTAATAATAATAATAATAATAATAATAATAATAATAATAATAATAATAATAATAATAATAATAATAATAATAATAATAATAATAATAATAATAATAATAATAATAATAATAATAATAATAATAATAATAATAATAATAATAATAATAATAATAATAATAATAATAATAATAATAATAATAATAATAATAATAATAATAATAATAATAATAATAATAATAATAATAATAATAATAATAATAATAATAATAATAATAATAATAATAATAATAATAATAATAATAATAATAATAATAATAATAATAATAATAATAATAATAATAATAATAATAATAATAATAATAATAATAATAATAATAATAATAATAATAATAATAATAATAATAATAATAATAATAATAATAATAATAATAATAATAATAATAATAATAATAATAATAATAATAATAATAATAATAATAATAATAATAATAATAATAATAATAATAATAATAATAATAATAATAATAATAATAATAATAATAATAATAATAATAATAATAATAATAATAATAATAATAATAATAATAATAATAATAATAATAATAATAATAATAATAATAATAAGAAGAAGAAGAAGAAGAAGACCCGTATAGGGAAATTTGGTATTTACGGGTTACATTTAAGCTTTTAGTGAAAACCTTAGGGGTCGAAGGAACCGCAACTATTCTGTAGCTAATCGAAAATGTTCGCATGACATTAAATTTCAGATGCGTTCATTTGTAATGAAAATAAAGTATAACCTTTTGTTGTTAATATTTGTGATAAGGGATATTGTGTGAAATAGTCTTCATTATCAATTGCATTAAGCAATCGACGAAAATGACTAGTTACTCAAAAGATGTACATCTGTTTAAAATTGTCGGTTTGGGTGGCTCAGTTGGTTAGACACTGGTCTACTGATCCCAAGGTCGCGGGTTCAAAAATGACAGTTGCATGTCAGTAGATTTGCTTGCGTGTAAAAGAACTGCGGGGGCGAAATTCTGGCACACCGGCGACGCTGATGTCATCCTAGCAATTGACAGCGTTGTTAAAACAACAAAATAATTTTAATTTCTTTTCCAGCCTTAAGCCTTTGACTATCGCTATTCCCTTTATATCTATAAGTGGAATCTAGCTATTTCTGTAAATGTTTACCAATTTCAGCGAACACATGTAATCGTGCGTTTTGTGCTACACGCGTGGGATCAAGGTTAGTTAAAACAAGAGCATTCCTTTTTGGAGTAGACACGAAGAGAAATAGTGTTCTTGACTCATGGTCTTGGCAGAGAGTGCTGTAAACTTCGCGATATGTATGTCCCAGAATAAACACGTGAATAAGAAGGAACCGGAAGAGCACAATGTCATGGTCGAGCTGCTTGATTAGGTGGCATTATCGGCGTAAGGTACCTACACGCACCAGGTCGTGCAGATCAGGATCCATCCACCGCCTGCTGCATGTTCGGGCGGAGCAGGTTAAGGACCTGCTTGCCTGCCTGCTCACTTCCTATAGTATGTGCACACACACACACCTCTACGCACTCACTCACTCTCTTTATGCATTCCCTTTACATAGGAGAGACAGAGTTTGTTCCCCCTTGTGTAATAGCCACCTTTAGCTTCTTTGCTCATATCGGGGACTTTGTCTGTAGAAACAGCCGGTGTTTTTATTACTCTAGGGTTTCTTAAAGGTGATTTGTATCATTTTTACGTTCTCTACTAGTAAGTAGGGGAAGTATTGTATTCTACCCAAAAATTCTATGTCGTAATTTCACCGGAAATAAGAGAAAAACGTCCGTTTGTGTGTCAGTCTGTGGACAGCATAACTCAAAAACGAAGTCAGTTAAAAATCAAAATTGGTATTTAAGTTTAATCTCTTTCAAGGATGCGACACGAAGATTTTGAAGAAAATTCTTCCACCCTAAATTACCCTTTACATGGAAACTTTTTCGAACATTTTGATTTTCTTGAAAATGGCTCTAACGATTTTGATTAAAATGACATACGTTTAAGATATTTATACCGCAAATGAAGTGTATATTTTGAATTTTCTGGCTATAGCCTATGTAGTCCTATTTACTCTGGATGACTTTTGCATAACTGGCAAACCGTAAGAGATAAACCAAATCTTACTGTATAAAAACATGTAGATCTCGCTAAAACACACAATTTATATCCAAATGAATTTGTTTTTGTAGAATGTACCATTTCGGAGATGTTCCGTGTTGTTTGTGTGAGTTCTGAAGAACTTGTACTTTCGTCTAATGGAACATCGTTATTAATTTTTTATATGTTAACCGTACAAAGAGAACGAAATTTAAAGCATTTGTCGCTCAAAGCGTACTGTATTCCCATATTCCCCTTGTACCTGCAAGGAAATAAACAATAAGATAATTTCTGCAAATTTTTATCTAAACTAACACGCAGAAGATACAGGAGTAAGCGTTTGTAAGAATGGTTAGTAGAAGAATAGAGAAAGTCATTTGAGTGCAACACAAGGTTTTCTCTTTTTGTAATCTCATGTAATGAAATATATACATAAACATATTTCCGTTTCTTTGTGAAAATACACGACGGTATTTAATGAAAACACCTGTTTATTTTTAAGGACCTTATAAATTAATTTGAAATGCTGTAAGTTTGTTAAAGAAAAATGCAAGCCCAGTGGTTCTAAAATGGCACGTTAAACTTGACTAGCGCTTGCCCCAAGGCCGTCTGACCGCCAGCGCCTGCGTATGTATACAACCAGCAATACTTGGGAGTATTGCACTTGGTATAGTACTGGCGTAATCTCAAGTAAGTGCAATCCAGCTTGAACTGCCCACAGTTATGCAACGTAGCTTCCTTCATCTCTGAAAATCTCTTCCGGTTCCAAGGACATGTTTATTCATGATTGAGCTACACAACACAAGTTTAGGGTCATACAGTTCTGTAACGAATCCAAGTCATATATCAGTATATATTTGGTATTTTCTACATTAGTTTTGCCTTAATTAATAACAGAAGTGTTTAAAAGCGTGAAGGGTGTAAATCATGATTTGTTGTTCACTTGCAATTCCCGTTTCAAAATTAGCAATTTTCTCCAAATCTTTAATCTTTCATAGGCAACAACCGTGTAGATCGTTGGATAAACAAAACTTTGAGATGTTTTTATCTTATTTTGATCTTGGATATAGAATTTTTATGTTTTTGTTTTTATTGTCATTTATTTGTAAACAAAGCAACAAATATGCAGGCTTTTAAGGGTAAGCTGCAGGTAGGAGGGCAATTCGAAAAGTAAGGTCCGAATCGTCGTAGCTTATCTGTTTTCGCACAAATGCACACGCATGCGCGCCGACTCCCGGCATGCCTTGTGGGTAAAACGACGCCATTTAGTGTAATGTTGATATGGTTGGTTCAAATGTTTAAAATAATCAATGGGCTCGCCGACTGTGATTCGGTTTTATACAGCAAGGAATGTATAGATCCATGAGGTGCATGGTCCCAGTGCGACGAGTGACAGTTTTCAAGGCCAGACGGGACAATGTTCGTAATGAACCATAATCAAGATATCCGTGAAGATCGGCGATTGCAAATTTCAATTGGTTATCCTCACAGGCGGCATGCAAAAGCTATGACAAATGTTTAAAAAATATGTCAACTATGTAGAAACGTAAAAGAATATGTAAGAAATTAAATAAAAAGACTGTTTTGCAACTATGTATGATGGTTTGACGTGTATAAAACATCGGACCTTACTTTATGAATAGTCCTCGTAGTTGAGGAAAGGGTAATGAACAATATTGCATCAGTAGTTGCTTTATTTGCGCACTTATCATTTTACTTACTAAGTAGAAGTATGCATTTTTTCAGGTTGGTTAGTACGTACCACAGAAAACATGACTTAGAGTGGGCAGAGCGAATGGTATAACGCGGTAACGAGTGCTAAATCGGAACTCAGTTAGTACAGTTTATGCAAGACCAATGGCCTTAGATTATCTACGCCTGTAGGTCATGCATTGAGGTGTGAAGCAAAACAGTCTATCATACAGGCGTTGTTCATTTCGCGATGTAGTTACGACAATGCAAAAAACATCTGGTAGTAAAGTTTGTGATTGGTTTGTGGGAAATGTTAGACGAAGAGGAAAAACAAGTGACGTGCTGGAATGTGTACATATTAAGATATCTGCACTTATAACCTAACGGCCTATATAGTGTATTATTGCCTAGTAAACGAAATGCTTGATTCTATGGAACATATTCTACCCCTCCTCTCATTGGTTGACGTCTACATCGCCAACACTTTGTTGATAAGCTGATAGATAACACTGTCATCATTTCCGTTGTGTGTGGTCTGAACTCTGTCACTGCATACCTTTTGCTCTCACTTTGTTTTGGTTAACTCGCTAGTGTTTGTTCAGACGGAAAGTTGAACATCGTCGGCGGTTTGCATTAACCCTGGAAATGGTTGCGACTCAGGTTAGTCCGCAACTTAGTGACTACTCGGCGGAGGAGGGCGGAGGGGAAGGGCTGCTGGCTGTTTCAGGAGTATTGATTGAATTTGGCGCATCACCAGCACGGTATGGTGTTAAGAGCCATTCTCGGGGCGGGCGAAACACAAAGCGCTTGCTTGCTTGGCATAAGCGACCGACGACGACGACTTGCAGTATGAAAAGAATTGACACTTGTTGCTTTCCTTACTCTGGCCTTCCTTCTTAACAATGCACATTCGGCTTTATACGTACTTGGCTTCTGAAGAAAGGTGAAAGAAGAAACGGTTCATTCAACATGCACAAAAGCTGGTTCTCGGCACCTACAGTTGCATTATAACTCAATCTCTTCCTCTATATTATATACCTCCTAGCTGACGTTGCCCACGATTTATCGCTACCACTTTTAAACTTAGGTTGCATTGTCCATTAGCTATGTCTTTCTTTGGGGACATTTAAAAATATTACACAGTAGAACTCTTTGGGTACTATAACGAACAAAAATTAAAATAAATAAAAACTTTGGAAAGACACTATGTTCAGTAGCCACAAATACAACAGGAGCAAAATCGAGTAGACAAAACCGTGTGAATGCAATACGTTGTCTAGTAAAGTGGATATAATGAAAAAACACTTGGATGTGCCAATTTTCGTGGTGATCGGTCAATGCAAGGCTTGCTGATAAAAGTGGTATAAACACTATCATGACAGATGCACGTGCTTTCGTCACCCAGAGGGGCAGGTTTAAACCTTCCATCTATTCGTTGTTAAAATCTTTGATACATGCCAAATGTCCTGTCTGCCCACCAGAAGAAGGCCACTGGGGTCTGAGGTATACGAAGGGGCTGCTTAGCAGTCGATTTGTTTACTACCAAGTGTGTGTATTGGCAACTTGTCCCTAGATCTGAAGTCTTTGAAGTCAAATAGCGACAGAATTTCAAAGATAGCGACTAATAACTTTTCTGACGATTTTAGAACATTTTAGGGACAATTCTACAGGATTCACTTTTTGACTTGATACGTTTGCTAGCTGAGGAATAGGTAACTGGGTTTTTAAATATCAAATAAAATAGATTATAAACTTTATTTTCCTTGAAAGATTGCTGTTGAATTTCTTTTCAAATAATGAAACAGAGAATCAGTGGCGTAATTTAAATATTACAAAACGTCAACACATTTGCAGCACTCTGGAGTTCTGGATCCTACAAGTAGATTGTTACAAATATACAGCGGCATCACTTCCTATGACGAAATAATGAAATCATTCTCCTTCTTGCGCTCCAATACTTTGACGTTAGTTTGACAAGCCATGGGGAATTCATAATTTTTTAAATGTTTCATGTGCATTTCCTCTTGTGTGGGGCACAGTAAACAATTTGGAGATGTCACTATTCCTATTCTGAAGAGATATTTATTGAAGCAATCCTGAGGTCAGCAACAGAGGGTTTTCTTGGTAAAACAAGGAACTGTGGATGGATCATCCAAAACGTTCTTCCATTTTGACTGTTCATTTCGAAGTGTTATATGTTCATTATAATTTAAAGTTATTTTTCTTTTAATTGGTTTATAGCAGACATTTTGTTATCACTAAATTGCCTTTAGGTCCTTTCTTTGCTAAGCATACCTACCTTTTAATTAATTATAGTATTTATTTTGATTTAGCGGCTTTTAATTTAAGATTTGGCGAATTTTGGCTAACATTGGTTGGCAACACTGATGTATGAGGGCATAAGTATAATAGGGATGCTTACATAGCACATTCCTCCAGGTCGCCTTCTTCTGATGGGTAGACAGTAGTTAAAAGAGAGCCAGAGGGACGCGGGCAATGTTCACCTTTAGCTACTGTTGATGCCGCAGCGAGTGACATCTAGAGCGCTAGCACATTCCTTTGTTAATTTCGCTTGTGCTCGCTGTGTATCCGTGGGTAAATTAACCTCAAGTGAGTGGCCGACCGCTCCAATACGCCCCACTTGTTGCATTGTACGCTCCACATACCCTCGGCCTCCTCAAGCATGCAACAAAACCTCATCGGATCAATCTTTCTTGGAATAGTGTCACCATTTAGCACTCAGCACCTTCTTACTGTCAAGTGACACGTGACAAACAATTATGATCATTAATAAAACATCTTATGTCTGACGCTCACACGACTTTTTCTACCCACTATCTTCCACAAGCTTGTGTACACTGCCTCGGCGGTCCCAGGTTCAATTCCTGGCTAGGTTGGGACTTTTCATTTAACTAGAATAATTCCCCATCCTCCCAGAGTCTGAAAGTATGAATGTGAGTGTATTTAATGTCAAAATGATAAAAAGTAACGTATATCTTGCATTTTCTGGGAATAGTCGTTTAAGTCTTTTTCATTCTGAATGACTTTTGCGCAAATGGTAAACCAAAAGACAGCCAAAATTTTTTACACAACAATGAAGATAAACCATACAGTTAATGTCAAAAACATTTTTGCCAGAGTTCTTACACTTGCTTCTTATTTGTTTGCGTTTTGAAATATACTTTTCTCAAAAATGGGAAGTCGTTATTCGTTTCTCTTCTCTTGGCCATGTCCGGAGTTTCAGACTATTACTTGCTGAACGATAGGGTTTCTCCCGTTGATTTTTTATCATTTATAACATTAAACACTCACATATTCGCTGACACATTTGTTGGCGATAGGGAATTATTCTAGTTACAGAAAAATTCCCAAGCTCAACCGGCAATCGAACCCGGAACCCCTGGGTTGAGAAACCAGAGCTCTCACTATTCGACCGCAGAGCTTTATCTTCATTAACAATAAATTGAAAAAATGAATTTTCTTAACACAAATTTTATACGAATAAATTTCATGGGAAATATGTTTTGAGGCCCCCAGAATTAGTAATTTTGACAAAAAGGTCCGCGCGCGCGCGTGTGTGTGTGTCTTAGACAGCATAACAAAAACGAAAATTCGGTTAAAAGCCAAAGTTGGTATTTAAGTTTAATATCTTACAAGGATGCGACACGAAGATTTTGAAGAAAATTCCTCCACACTAATCTACCCTTTAAATGGAAAATGTTGATTTTCTCGAAAATGGGTCAAACGTTTTTTATTAAAATACCATATGTTTTAGATAATTATTTTTACGGCAAAGAAAATGTATACTTCGAATTTTCTGGCTATAGCTTATGTAGTTCTGTTTGTTCTGGATGGCTTTTGCATAACTTGTAAACCATAAGAGAGACACCAAATCTTACTATACAAAAATGTAGATGTTTGTAAAACATACAATTTATGTCTAAATACATTTTTTTTTTTTTTTTTTTTTTAGAGTGAGCTATTTCGAAGATATTCCTTGTTGTTTGTGTGAGTTTTGGAATACATAAACTTTCGTGAAATGGTAAATCGTTAGTTCATTTCTTATAATTGTGTTAACCGTGCAAAGATAACGGGATCTCCAAGCTTTAAAAGATTTGACTATCGCTCAAGGGCTACTGTATTCCCGCATTCCCTTTGTAGCTACGAGGAAATAAACAATACGATGATTTTGTCTCAACTAACACGAAGAACGTATAGGAGTAAGAGTTTGTAAGAGTGGTTAGTACAAGGAGTGCAACGCATCATTTAGCGTATGTTGTTTTGCATATGCCCTAGTTATTGCTGAAGTTGCACAGTTTGAACGTGGAGGTGTTTTGCCTCAAAGCTTCCATTTGTGCTGAGTGTGTTGTAGAGAAAGAAGAAGCTGGGAGAATCGGTAATATTTTGACGAAGTGGAGACAAGCGTGTCGAAACTACTAGGTGGAGCGCCCTTGAACCAAATCACAGGCAGGCAAGCCAGCAGAAGACGACGCAAGGCGATGAAGGGATGGCAATCAGAGACAGGAGTGGGGAGAGGAGCTTTGGCAACAGTGGCGAGCGACGACAGTCATTCTCTCACTCACTCACTCACTCGCGCGATTCATTTTTATGTAGCGGCGAACGTCATGACCTAGGCTTATACATTCTAAGCCATTTTATACTTAATTATGAAAGATAAAGCGCGCTTGCCTTGCTAAGTGGCCGATTTAAACGCTATTAAGATACCATCATGCTCATGCAAACAACCGAACTGTTTGCTCTCGTTAGAAGCAAAGATTGCCCATTTCATTCCCTTGAAGTTCACACGCCTTTCTCAAATCACTCTTCTTCAAACAATTATTACAAAAGATTATTCTTTATTTCATCGAAATAGATATTTGAATAGTTTCACCCAAAAATTCGATTTAACCGGAAATATATGTTTTGAGGCCCCCGAATAAAAAAGGGCATTTTTAGAAAAAGATGTGTGTGTGTGGACAGCATAACTCAAAAACGAAAAGTTGGTTAAAAACCAAAGTTGGTATTTAAGTTTAATGCCTTTGAAGGAAGCGACACGAAGATTTTGAAGAAAATTCCTCCACCCTAAACTACCCTTTACATGGAAAATTTTGCGAAAAATTTTATTTTCTCGAAAATTGTTCTTAAGATTTTAATTAAAATGCCATATGTTTGAGATATTTTTATTGCACACGAAATGAATATTTTGAATTTTCTGGTAGTCCTGTTTACTCTGGATGAATTTTGCATATCTGGTAAACCGTAACCGTTGCTATATAAAAATGTAGAACACACAATTTATGTCCTTTTTTTGTTCAGGATCTTAGCCTTGTAAAGAGAACGGAATCTCAAAACTTTAAAATTTTGACTCGCTCAAAGCCTATTGTATTCCCATATTCCCCTTGTACCTACAAGGAAATAAACAAGATAATTTCTGAAAATATTTATTTCAACTAACACGAAGAGTTTGTAAGAATAGTATGAGTAAAGAAAGTCATGTGAGTGCAACACATCAGCTTTTTTTATTTTTTTAACTATGGGATATCTTTTGTAAAACTGCATAATGTATTCATTCTTTTACAATCAATTGGAAATCTAATAATCCTAATAATGCCTTGTTGAGAAATATTAACAACTTCAATCAAAATTGTGTGCAAAATCGATGTGTCCTTAAAGAGTGGACAAGTAATCTAACCTAAATGTACACTATCGGAACAATACATAGCGAACACTGATTCAGTTTGAAATCTTGCACTGTCAATACCCGAGTTTTCATGAAATGTCTTCATCTTCACTTGATTTCTTTGGGGTTATGATAGAATTTACGGAACTGCAGTGAAATAAACTTGCATATTTGCAATAAATCCATTTTCTGTATCACACTGATTCTGGTAGCCGCCTAAAACGTTTTAGGATTAGCTACTAAGCACAGTTGAAGACTATTTTGCGCCGTATACCTATCTTTTCTTCATCTGTTTGTCATAATTCAGACATTTTCAATGGGTACCATATAATGTGGGTTTTAAAAGGAAAATGTGATAATTTGTACGTTTCCATGGGGAATTCAATACGTTTCGAGTTATTTTACCGGATTGAATACCACATGGATACGCGGATGAAAACGAAGCTCAACCACTGGATCCGATCCGCTTATTTCGTGGGATCGGATCGAAATTGTGTTGTATGGAAACGCCGATTTGAATCCGCTAAAGATGCTAATTCTACTGTACTCGTAACACGTTGCTCGCTAGTCACTTTGTTTTCTTAGTAAAAGTGTTTAATAAAAGAAAACGCCAAAGCCACTTTTGTTGTTTCTATAATCTCACAAGATATTCTTCTCAAAAACACTCACTAACCTCAAAACCTTGTTGAAATACACAGAAAACATATTTCTACAGGTTCGCCAACATAAACCAGGTGACCAACGTAAAAGCTTGAATCATTTCTGTTTGAGCCTTGCATATGCAAAGCGATCTCATTTCGGGATTGAATCCGCCATGGAAACGTAGTAATTGATGGTTTTACACTCAATAAGAAGCATGTACTGAAATGTAACCAATCATATATCGAAATGAAAGTAATGTTAGGTATGTTGAGAATTGAGGTTATATTGCTGTCGCACTCACCTTCTCCGATACAGCGTGTATCACACAGCTTCACGGCATCTCTTAACAACTTATTCTTATTGTTCTTCCATTAAGTTATGTTTATTTTCACGTACGAGCTTTAATTGCTTTTTATAACTGCTGCCTATGAATTACTTCTTTACGTCCGCCATAGTTTTGCAGATAGAATACTATTGGCCGGAATGCCAACATTGCAAAATAAATAAATGAGATCTGAAAGGGAAATACATTATTTCGCGTCCACCAAAGCGTGACATCCATTGAATAGGTCAGTAGTCCAGTGTCAAATCATCTTCGCATGTTTTATCGGTTAAATCTGTTTTCTTTCAGTTGCAAAAGTGATTTTATTACATGTTTCACTGTAGGTACAAGGGGAATAGAGTAAGGTTTAGTGATAGTCGAATCTTCGCTATGTGCTGGTTTTCAAATTCCGATTTCTCTGCATTGAGGAGAATATTGGTTTAGTAGTTAGCAAAGTGTTCGAACGTTGAAACAAGTAATAAAGAATATCTCGGAAATGGTTAATGATGCAAACAAATTTTACAAATCGTGTTTTATTACTTTTTTATATGTAAAATGTTTTTTTTTTTCCCCTATCTTTTGTTGTTTACAAGTTATTCAGAATGAAAAGGGCTTCACAGGCTATTCGTAGAAATATATAATGTTTGTCATGCAAATATTTTAAATATGTGCTTTTTTAATCCAACTTGCTATACCATTTTTGAGAAAATCAAAATTACGCATTTTTTATTTTTATTTAAAGGGTAGCTTGGTGTCAAATCCTTCGTTTTTTACTTATGCTGTTTAACAGTTTTAAAACTGCTTCCCTTTATACATCCAGAGAGTATCAAAATTTCCTCTGTCCACGTTACGCTATCCATGAAACGTGTGTGACTAAACATTTATTTAAATAACCCGATATTCGCGTAAAAGAAAGAAAATGGAGAACCGCTGTCTTTTAAATATATTTTAACAGATGACTTGTTCACAGTTGAGAAAGTACAATAAAGCAGAGCATGTTTCAGAAGCGGCTAATGCTTCGAAAAAAGAAAGGGAATAAATTTATTGAAATGTGTGAATTATGAGCACACTATTTTTATAGGCTTTTGTTTTTGTGTAACGCTTTGCCAGGTAAATTCTTGCATAAGCAGGAAATTCAAGATGTATGTTCTTTACGTCGATAGTTCGAACATGTAATTTAAACTCGTTCGAGCTATTTTGAGACAAATTTCGTTCAGTTCGCCATGCAAGAAAGATACTATTGAAGTTGGCTAATAAGTTAGATATCTATCCATCTTTAACACGTATTTCTCTAATTCTTTTTCAGGCTATCGATTAGGTGTCCTCTAGGCCCCGCCCCCAATCTTGTTTCTGCAACGGTTTATCTCGATTTATACAAAGTAGGTCGAAAAATAAGCTTTGGTAAGGAAGGATACATAAAATGAACATTAAAGTAGAGAAAATCATGTGAATGTTGATGTAAAGGACTTTTTTCTGCTGGTGTGTAAATGTGCTAGTTATGTAGAACCTTTATCTGAGCATAATGCACATTCCCAAAAGCGTGGAGTCTCAGCACAGGAGCGAGTGAGAGAGTGTGGCATATCTTGCCTTGAAATAGTTGCTCTAACAATAAGATGTACAAGTTGAATAGATGTGCGCTGTATGCTATTTGTCACTGTTGTAATAGCGCGTGTCGTGCATCAAAAGAAATGTCGGCCATTCATTGCTGCCTGCCTGGCTGCCTTTTCTTCGTCCAACCCGCTTTCTACTTACTATCATCTCTCGTCAAGTAGATGCTCACAGTTCAGTAACTCTCCCCAACGCAGAGGGCACTGGGCACCTCAATGGAGCGAGGAGAGACGGCAGCTGAGGGCAGGGTCCCCACGTCCTCGGTAAGGTGAATGTTTAGGGACCTCAGAGTCACTTGAACGTCATTTCACTAATTGTATTCATCGTCCGGCATGGTCTACCCGTTAAAGGACATTGATATTGACTACCTATCGGATACATATTAGCAGTTGAAGTAGGTAAGTATTGTATGTAACAAAACGACACTTGGATGTATCCCACGCCTGACACCATGTAGCAAAACTGCAAAATGCTTGGCCCTGTCACTTTTCTAGCACATTATTTTCCTCTAAATTTTCTGCAAATGCATAATATTCTTCTTGTTGCCAAATCAGTTTATAGTCATCTCTACTATTACAATTCACAGTTTTTCTGATAATTATCAGAATAATCTTTCTCAGTGTTTCAATGTTTTTCTCCAGTTTCTCTGTCCCTCATATCTCCACCATTACGATACAATCACTCGACGACACATACGCACTGAGTGGCTGGCCGACTCACTCTCGTAACTAAAAACTAGCTCTACGCGACGACGTACACCCTAAATAACTAAACTCCAAACTAACTGTCCTATTTATACTGGAGCCGGCGTCACGTGACCTTCGAGATCCCTCCATACACACGTGCAACGATGACTCAGCGGAGTTAGCGAGAAGCTTCTACACCTTGCTGGTGTTATCGCGCTGTTCGATCACATACACACAGTCACTAGTTGCCCTGTAGTCTCGGACCTTTCGTTTGTGTTTTACCGCTATTATTACTGCCACGTGCACCCAGCCGCTCGCCGTATCCAAGGTCACTCAGCACGCTCTCGTCCGTATATTGTTGAACGACTCAAATGTCACAGTAGGTATATTACAATCATTCAAACCTATAATGAAGAATATCTCGGAAATGGATAGTGCTACAAACTATTTTATTAGGCACATTGTGTATTTGAACGTGATCTGTATTATAAGATAGAATTATCTAAAACAATTTATGTATTACATTCACATAATCTTCTCTACCCATTCTTATTAAACTTTATTCCATCTAGTTCATGTTAATTAGGATAACCGTTTTTAGATTTAAGCGATAGCCAAATCTTTTAAGAGCTTGTCGATAGGTAATGGCTTTGAAATTTTATGCTATTATCATACTGTTGTTACCCTTTCGGAAGCTTCCAGAATTTCCGACTCTTGGTGTCACATTCATCCAGATTCGTAATGTTGTCATTTTATTGGTTATTCAGATCCTAGATAAAAGAATATTCAGGTCAAGGGAAGTACAAGGCTGCCAACATGAGCATCTAATCAGACAGCGCAATGATACATTAAAGTATGACGATTTGAATAACTGAACAGCTGTGGCCACCATAAGAAATTAATCACATAAAAAACATGATAAAAAGTAAAGTGTAATGAAAGCAAGTGAGTTGTGAAATACAGAGAATGATAGCCATGTGCCTGGAGTTGAGTTAAGACCAAGGTTGGTAACAGTGGAGTGGCATAAAAATGTTATCAACACTAGTGCGATAAAGTAGAAGTTTTAATGTTGATAAATGCTGTAGTTTATGTTGCATTTGTGTAAAAAGACTTGGATGTCCGGATTGTAGGATAACTTGAGACGAAGCATCAGAAGCGGAGATAACTCTATTTATACCCTGTCGAGAGATAAGGCACAACCATTCACAGAGATAAGAAACTCATCGTTCGTGGTATGTACGACCGTCGGAAATAAAGGAAGATTTGGGCCTTTGCATTCCATCGAAACATTGGACGTCAGCATTTCACTGGAAATATGTATATGTGCGTATGTGTTGAAACTTCCTGAATAAGATAACAGCACCTACAAGACGGTCCGGTGTGTGTGTGAGTGTGTGTGTGTGTGTGTATGTGTGTGTGCGTATGAGAGAGAGAGAGCACCATAACTTAGCTAAACATTTTTGACAAACAAGGTCTTTTGAAGTTTAGTGGATTATGAACATAATATATTTACTGTTATATCTCTTTGGAGCTATACAAAACGAAGTTGTAGTTAAATTAATTAAATTAATTAATTAAAAGTACGATTATTACATATACGACAATTTGGTCAAAGTATTTATGTGCGGAGGTATATTTAATTACGAATTAACACGTTGGCAGCACTGACCGGAAGAAGGCTGAGGAAGATGCCGATTATTTGGCCAAAATGCAAACAGTAAAATTTATCAATCAGAATTCAGAAATGCGTAGAGTACCAGCTTCCAATTCTAAAGTAACAGATCAAAGAAATGATAAAATCGACCAAGTGAGCAGATTAATCGTTGAAACCCTCTCTCACACCTCAGACCCTTCACGCCATGACCTCAGACGGTACCGGTAACTACACAATTTAAAGATCACGTGCCAGTATGTTGTAACAAGCAGTATTTCTACCGAAAGCGATTATATATCGCTAACACTCGCTCCATAGAGATCATATTGAAGTGTTAATGACGTAATCGTTGATATCTTGAATCCGTTGTGAACACAGATCGCAGCAGCCCATGTGAGATTCCTGGCGCTATGGCACAAATCTGTGATGAATAAATTAACATGTTTTCACAGTATCATACAAATAAGGGTATGTTCATTTAATAGGTTGTAATAACGCTAGAGGTTACCAGAAACTGGTGCAGCCGAACTTTTATCTTTCAAGGATGCGACACGAAGATTTTGAAGAAAATTCCTCCGCGCTAAACTACCCTTTTGGAAAATGGCTCTGACGATTTTGATTAAAATGCCACATGTTTGAAATATTTTTATGGGTAATGAAATGTATATTTTCAATTTTCTGGCTATAGCCTATGTAGTCCTGTTTACTCTGGATGACTTTTGCATAACTGGTAAACCGTAAGGAATCGACCAAAGAAAACCTTAGATCTTGCTAAAACACACAATTTATGTCGAAATAATTTTTTTTAGAGTGAACTATTTTGAAGATCTTCCTTGCTATTTGTGTTAAGTTTTGCAGAACTTATACTTCTGTCAAATGGAACATCGTTGTTCATTTTTTTTTATATGTTAACCGTGCAAAGAGAACGGAATCTCAAAGCTTTAAAAGATTTGACTATCGCTCAAAGCCTACTGTATTCCCATATTCTCGTTGCAACTACGAAATATAGATAATTTCTGCAAATGTTTATCTCAACTAACATGAAGAAGATATAGGAATAAGAGTTTATAAGAATGGTTAGTACAAGAGTAGAGAAAGTCATGTGAGTGCAACACATCAGATTTTTCTACTCTTGTATTATTCACTAAAATAGTCAAAGCAATTAACTGCAGGTTGTGTTATTCCTTCTATAAAATCACTAGTGACTTGCAGTCACTCGGAATAACATTACTTGTGATAGTTTGTGTTGCAGTACTCTACAATTGACAGTTGTGACTTGTTTGGTACGAGTGTTTCATTATGCTTGCGAGCATGCAGAAGTTACCGCATTGCCACTGGCAGTGGGTGACGCTGGCGCGGCGCGGGCCTCCAGCAATTCTTAATGCGCAGACTCCAACCGATATCTATCTCCCCTTCTTGCAGCGCTGGTGTACGTACATCTTGATTGGTTATCGCGTCTACGTAGTGTATGTGACTTCTCCACCAAAATTAATCCAGAGGAAGCAGCATTATGGCTCCTTCCTTACCCAACTAGGTGACAGAAGTGCTCCTTGCAACACTCGCCTTACATTTATTCAAATTACTAAAATCTAGCTTATGGTTACAAAAATTATTTTATGCAATCTTAGCATTATGACGGCACAAATAGTGCGAAACTATCCTATTTCTAACAACACAGTAATGACATCAGCACCGTTACAACATAATCTTTTCCAATGTGCCTGTAAGAAAACCTGCATAATTAACAGCCCCGAAAAGTATGCTAGTAATCGACAAAACTTTTCATATTTTTACTTTCTCTACTGGTAAGTAGAAGGAAGTATTGTATTCCACCGAAAAATTCGATGTCGAAATTTCACCGGAAATGTGTTTTGAGACCCCCTGATCCAAAGAAACCATTTTTAGAAAAGCGTCCGTGTGTGTGTCTGTTTGTCAGTCTGTAAACAGCATAACTGAAAAACGAAAAGTCGGTTAAAAACCAAAGGTGGTATTTAAGTTAAATGTCTTTCAAGGATGCGACACGAAGATTTTGAAGAAAATAGCCCCACCGTAAACTACCCTTTACATGGAAAAATATTCGAAAATTTTTATTTTCTTGAAAATGGCTCTAACGATTTTGATTAATGTTTAAGATATTTGTATGACAAATGAAATGTGTATCTTGAATTTTCTGGCTATAGCCAGTGTACTCCTGTTTACTGTGGATGACTTTTGAATAACTCTTAAACCGTAAGAGATCGACAAATTCTTAATATAAAAAATGTAGATTTCACTAAAACATACAATTTGTCTAAATAAATTTTTTTGTAGAGTGAACCATTTCTGAGATAGTCCTTGTTATTTGTGTCAGTTTCGGAAAACTTCCAACTTTCGTGAAACCACTATCACTACCGCTACCAAAAAAGTCAGGTAGTGAACTTTGTGATTGGTGTGGGAAAAGCGTTAGACCAATTAAAAAAACAACTAACACATCGGGGTGGATTCACATTAAGGTACCAACTGTGAAAATATGTGCACTTACACCTCTAATATCCAATATGTTCAGAAATATGTAAGTTAAGGGCATAGTTAAAAAAGTAATATACTTCTAGTTTACCTAAATCTCTCAGATTTGTCTAGGAAAGTTTCATGTGTTTCGTTTCTTCTAATAAATTGGTTTGTTTCTTCTTTTGCAGGTAAGCTGTGGATTCGTGAAACGACCAGTAAAAGGTAAACTAATGTGCCAGTTATTAATTGTATTTTATTGCTTTATTATGAAATAATAAAATTGATAACATTGCCAATATAGCTCAATTAGAACTACATACGTTTCGGATGAATAAATGCCTTGAACATGTCAGCACAAACAACCCCCCCCCCTAGCGCAACAGTCCATACAGCTTGAGGGTGGGACGTGGTCAGCGCCCCGAGCCCTCCCGGCCGATTATACGACCTTCTCGACCTAGGTCCTTAATTGGTCCTAACGAGGCTGAGTGCACCCCGTGCCAGAACTCCCAGAGCGGATAAAATCCCCATGCTGGTACCGGCGATCGACCCCGGGTACTCCGCGCCAGAGGCAAGCACGCTACCAACTGCACTACGGAGGCGGTCACAAACAAAAGGGGAATTGAAATTCCTAGAACTCCATATTGCCATTAAATTACTACGGAAGTAATAAATTTGATTTCCTAGAGTAACAGAAGAAAGGAGATTCGCACAAGTTCTTGGAAAATGTTTAAACTGCTCTTATAACACTGATCTTTAGGCTTATCCATTGGAATTAAATCAGTTGTAAATCGTTTCCTGGCCTCACTTGAAAAGGATAATGTCTTGAATCGATCTACTTCTAAAACAGTTGAAATGAAAGCCAGTTTTATATGGACTACCAGGAATGTACCCAAACCATTTTAAAAACCGCGTATTCTACTATTTGCTTCATAGATCAACATTTGTAGGTATTTTTACATATATTTTGTAGGTACAATGGGAACAAGGCAGGCTTAAGAGATAGTCGACATTTTAATAGCTGGTTGCTATATGTTGGCTTCGAAATTCCATTCTCTTTAGGTGTCCAGGACATAGACTTCCCATTTAAGTATTGGAAAACTCAAGAAAATGAAAGGAATATCTCGGAAATGCTTCACTTCATATTGGAAATGTATGTCACATAAATTGTGTCTTATATCTTACGGTGTACGGTCTACCAGTAATAGAAAAGTAATTTAGAAAGGAAAGGACTTCTGAGGGAATTGCCAGAAAATTCATCTTACACATTTATTTTAATAAAAATCGTTGGAGTCAGTTTTGATGAAATCAAAATTTTTGAAAAATGTATTGAAAGGGTAGTCTTAGGTGGGGGGGGGGCATTTTTTTGAAAAAACTTGTGTCGCATCCTTGGAAGGTAATTAAGTTAACCTTCCGCTGCATGAATTATTTTGTTAGATATGCCACTCTTCTTGTAATTGCTGAATCAGTATATATTCCTGTCAGACACTTTAAAGGAAGTAATTCGAATAGCCGTAATTGTTAAGCGCAAGACGGAATGGACTGGGTTTAATTCCAGTGACCAATAAAATGTGACTGTAGTAAATAATGGGGAGGGCCCACGTTTAGGGTGGGGCTATTTTCTTCAAAATCTTCGTGGCGAATCCTTGAAAGACATCAAACTTAAATACCAACTTTGGTTTTTAACAGACTTTTCGTTCCTGAGTTATTCTGTCCCCCCCCCCCTCCCACACACACACAGAAAGAGAGACAGAGAGAGACAGAGACACACACAGACGGACATTTTTCTAAAAATGCTTTTTTTTTTTATTCAGGTGGTATCAAAATATATATTTCCGGTGAAATCCAGACATCGAAGTTTTGGGTGGAATACAATACTTCCTCTACTTACCGGTAGAGAAAGTAAAAATATTCTAAAACTTTGACTAAATATCACGCATTAGAATTATGCTGCTCGCAGACACAGTTTTCTCAACCCTTTTATTATGTTGAGGGAGCCTCAAAACATGTATTTCCGGTGAAATTTAGATATCGAATTGTTGGGTGGAATACAGTACTTTCACCTACTTATATACACGTAGTAGAAGAGGCAACAATGCTACAAATATAGCACAGTTAGTATATTTTTGACAAGGGGTGTGTTCTCTGTGTACGTAACATAGAAACGCAGGTAGTTCCATGGACCGAGATCACGTGACATATTGCGGTGGGTTTACATTGCCCTGGGCGAAATCTGTGTTGCATATTGGAGCTCCAGTTCATTGTAATGCCCATACAAAGCCACCTATTGATCTGCACCCAACTTGTGATTTGGTTTTGCTTAGAATGCATAATTAATACCAAGTGGCTGTTACACGATTGTAACATGTGATTTTCGGTCAGATTCTGTTTATACAGTAGCGTTAATGGTTCAATATCTGCGCACAACAAATAACATCACATCACATTGCTTTGCATAGCAAAATGGCGCCTTACGCTTATGATTGAACACAAAATGAACAGTTGTGTATGAAGGAAACTGAGTATTTCCGTTGCGATACCAGTATTTGGAGGCTCCAGTGCCTATAAGTATGGTTTTAATTATTACCAGGGCAGGATTTTAATGTGGGCAGAAAGAGTGTAAGAAGCTCATAGCATGCGTTTCCTCAACCTTCGCTTGTTTAACAAATGCCCATAATAAGGTAAAATGGCTGCATTTCTTCAAGTTCGGGCCGGAAGGACGTTTAAAGAAAGAAAACAGCCTAGATATTGCTTCTAGCAATTATATCGATTCGATAAACAGAATGTGGAGTGATTAATTCAGAAAATGTACGAACTGTATTTGCTCACAGGTTATGTTAATACTAGATATTCCAATTGCTTGAGCTAGTCGCCTTCCATAATCTTGAAATTAGAATAACCAAGGCCGTGACGACAATGACCGAATAGGACCGGAAGCGTCCGATTAATAGGGAATCGATTATTTATGGAAAGGTAAAACTATTTCATGGAAGTGTAAACTACTTAGCATTATGTTACTGTTTATGCATACAAAATTAAGTATATGCTCTTCTTTAGAGCTTCCCTGTAGGTAAAGCAAAATATTACATTTTATGCATATGGCTCAATAAATTTCGAACATTTTAAACAATGTTTTCCGTGCATAACATGTTTTGTTAAAGAAATTTTATGAAAATGGAAAAAAAGAAACAACCTTTTTGATTTTAGTTCTACAAATAATTGTGATATTTATGAATGCGAAAAATACATCATCTCTCTTCGGATGGCATTTTAAATGCCCTACCTCATGTTTAAATGTCGCAATCTTTATCGCTGTTTGATATTTTCAACATTTTTCTTACTGTACTGTTCCTGATGGCGCCATAGTTTGCCCCCTTGGGCGGCTCTGCATATATGCGTGTATTATTTGGGTCAAAGGATTCGGTTTAAGGTTAGTGAAGTAGGTTTTAAATATGAAGAAATATTCCTAGACTTTATGGGGATATATGAGGAAACATGAAAATATTTCAAATAATGTCAAATATTACTATACATATTTGTTGTCTAAAATAAAAACTCAATTTGAATAAAAAACGCCGTTATGAGGCTTTAAGAAGCAACGCCCAAAGGTCTCCTTTGTTTCTGTGGCTAATTTCTGTAGTTGGATTTGGTAGGATAGTTTAATGAGGTCAGTGCAAGGTCCTGTGCAATTTGGCCGGCACATCACGACACGATAATCAAGAGCTAGGTGCCTACTACCGGAAATTAGCGGTGAGGTAACCGGCTCGAGGTCATCTTGTTGCTCAAGTGCCTCTTCCGGTGCTTTCTGCAGACTGTCTGTCTATTGCGACACAAACCTAGCATCCCAGGCCTTCACACAAAACTGTCAAAACACGCATCGCTCACAATCAACATGCTCCAAACAGCAGCATCAGCAGTCAGGATCAAAATTATTCCAGAGCTATCAAATATCTATATAGAACTTGCAACCTGGAAGATGGTAATATCAAAAAAATGTTTTCGTACACAAAAAACATAGTAAAATGCAGGAAGCTTTGCAAGAAAAAGCTATCGAAGATTGATGGATAAATGGAGAATATCACAGCGTAGGCTTTTGGAAAGAAGAAACTTAACGCTAGAATAATTTTATAGACGAGAGATTTTTGGCAGTTGAAGACCACAAGACTTGAAGACTGTATAGGGAAATAAACACATATTGGAATAGAGAAAGCGTATAGAGAGACATTCAGAAAGTTGAAAGACAGAAGTCGTGATAAAGATAGAAGAAAACGTCCAATGTGTGGTCAACGAAATAGAGAATTTTACTTCAAAGTTATGGAGCGAAAAAATATGGCAACAAAAATTGAAAAACTTGGATAGTAAAATATCAGTCCGGGAGATTCTGAGAAAAAGAGATCAAGTCTGTAGGAAAGTATTTGAGTAGGGTTAAAAGGAAATGGGCAAGAATAAAACATGCAACTGAAGTCAGACTTACAAGAACATTAGAATAACTAAATAAAACACACAGAAGATGGTGCAAACAGTGATGAAGATGAGCAGTACCTCATCAACCCCCTCCCCCCTCTGGCTATAGCCTATGTAGTCCTGCTTACTCTGCATGACTTGCATAACTGGTAAGCCGTAAGAGATAGATCTAATCTTACTATACAAAAAATGTAGATCTTGCTAAAATACACAATTTATGTCCAAACAATTATTTTCGTAGAGTGAACCATTTCGGAGATATGCTTTGTTATTTGTGTCAGTTTTGGAGAACTTATAGTTCTGTCAAATGGAACATCGTAATTCATTTTAGCCGTGCAAAGAGAACGGAATTTGAAAACTTTAAAGCATTTTACTATCGCATAAAGCCTACTGTATTCTAATATTCCCCTTGTACCTACAAGGAAATAAGCAATAAGATAATTTGTACAAATGTTTATCTCAACTAACACGAAGAAGATATAGGAATAAGAGTTTGTAAGAATGGTTAGTACAAGAGTAGAGAAAGTCATGTGAGTGCAACACATCAGATTTTTGAGTGATAGAAACATCTCAGGAAGACCTTCCTTGTGTACTGAAACTGCCTTCAATAACGTATGATTTCTGTGAAACTATTTATCGTCATATTTGCTTATTTTCGTGCTTATTTGCTTGCGCATCTAATTTATTGTGCTTAGAAATCCAGGCGTTTATTACTCTATGTTCGACGACGGAGAAAGTTGGTTTCAAGGTGAATAAACAATGAGAAATCGTAAGGTATTTAATGTTCAAGTTAGTTGTTACAGTTCTAGAGAACTAGGTACGTATCGGTGCGAGCGCTGTGGCATGAATACCCTCGATGTCCTAAATCCTAACCCTTAATTGCTCGCGCTGTTTCGTAAAGGCACAGACAGTTTCCTTCTCTTTGGCAATCTTGTTGTGTGCAGCGCAAGAGAACTTTCTTCTCGACCTACTTGAGTGCGAGGAATCGATTCCCTTACAAGTGATGATAACCTGTGTGTGTGTGTCTCGGAAACAACCGCTAAGGTCATTCATTCCTCGCCTCGCTCTCCTCGCGAAGTTTTCAGTATGTCACGTCCGCTGGCCGCATGCATGCAGCTGAGATGGGCGTGACAGCTTGCGCCCAAGTGGAATGACCTGTTCTCCACATACAACACAATCCTCTGCTACACACTTATAGTAAATACTATTTACTGTGCGTCGCTAGACTAGGTGTCACCCCTGTACCATAGCATCTTGCTTCGTCACGTGACAGTGCAAGGCAACCTTACCTCTGCTTCTGAAAGACAGATGGCATTAGGGTGCCATCCACCCTATTTGTTTTCATTATCTGTGGATAGATAGCACAGCAATCGCTATTACCATCTATTTTTATGTTCTCTACCACGTATAGTAAAGGAGAGCAAGTGTTGTATTCCTCCCAAAAATTAGATGTCGAGATTTCATCAGAAACATGTTTTGAGGCCCCCGAATCTAAAAAAGAAGCATAGTTAGAAAAAGGTCCGCGCGCACGTGTGTCTGTGTGTCTCTCAGTCTGTGCACAACATAACTTAAAAACGAAAAGCCGGAACTAAGTACCACACTTGGTATTTAAGTTCAACTTCTTCCAAGGATACGACTCGAAGATTTTCCACAAAATTCCTCAGACATTTTGATTTTCTTAAAAATGGCTAACCATTTTCATTAAAATGCCATGTTTAAGATATTTCCATGACAAAGTGTATATCTTGAATATCCACAGAAGTCCTCTTCATTCTTGACGACTGTTGCATAACTGGCAAACCGTAAGAAATGAACATTTTACTGCACAAAACAATGTAGGTTTCGTTAAAAGATCAATTTATGTCAAATGCATATATTTTTGTGTGCAATGAACCATTTCCGAAATATTCCCTGTTATTTGAATATTGGAATACTTTCGTTCGTTTTTTAATGTCTTGGATATGCCAACAGAAGGAAGTGTCTCTGATCAGTGCTCGGCCACTCTCAGGCTGTATTCTTCATATCCACAAGTCAAACGTTTTCAGTTCTTGCCTCACACGCCGCTGGCCCTTGATAGAGTGGGGGGGGACAAGAAGGAAGAAGCTCGCTGGTGGGGGAATGCATCACTTTCTTCGGCAGTTGCGTAAATAATTTATTACTAAACCTTATGCAGCAAGTCCCAATGCTTTACGGCTGCATACATACTGGAGTTGTCCAGAGAGGAATTCCTGCCCAACGCTTCAGTTTTAAGATGGGCTTCCACTTGTAGCAAACAAATATATTACCTACACTTAAGGGGAATATTGCGATAAAATTTAGCATAAATCTGGCAAAAATGACATTTATTTTGCATGAATTTCAAAATATTTAGGGTCCATATAAATGCAAAATGAATTTTAACTGTTTATGTAATAAATACCTATTTATATAACGTAGGTGTGAAACCCTGAGAAAGAATGTTTTTAATTTTGAAATTTGAATTTTATGGGAACAATTTTTTTTCAGTGCATTAAGATTTTTGCCACGATGGTGTTTTTATTTAATTCTCCTGAAATCAGTCCTGTAGATTCCTAAAGCACAAGCAATTAAATCTGCCATTTATTATTTTTTTCTTTTGAACGATTTTTGAGTTAGTAACTTCTAAAGTGTATAAAATTTTGAGGTTTATAATGACTACATTTAAAATGTACTTTCTTTTGAACTAAGACTAACTCCACGGCGGTGCTGCCGTTCCTGGACCAAAGCCCCGGTTCGAGTTCTTCTCACGTATGGTTCCCTTCTATAGGGCTGAGCTAGTAAAACACACATTCATAAACTACAGCTTATTCGAAATACATTTCTTCGAGTTACAAGTGATTTTGCTTGGTTCATCAGAAACACAAGGCTAAGTTGAAAGGTTTCACATAAATTGTGTTTTAGAAGCTTTTTTGTATAGTAAGATTTTGTCTATCTCTTACGGTTTACGAGTTATACAAAAATAATCCGGAGTAAAGACTACATAGGCTATAGCCAGAAAATTCAAGATCTACATTTCATTTGTCATGAAAATATCTCATACATATCTCATTTTAATCAAAATCGTTAGAGCCATTTTCGCCGAAATAAACATTTTCGAAAAATTTTCCTAGTAAAGGTGGAACAATTTTCTTGAGAATCTTCGTGACGTACCCTTGAAAGACATTCAATTTAAGTACCAACTTTGGTTTTTAACGCTTTTCGTTACATTTTTCTAAAAAGCCATTTTTTTATTTAGGGGGGCCTCAAAACATAGTTCGAGTCAGATCTAGACATCGAAGTTTTGGGTGAAATACAATACTTGCTCTGCCTCCTATACGTAGTAGTGGTATATTTTCACGTGGGAAGAAAAGCGGGATCTGTAATAACAATTGAAGGGCAGAGTGGAAGTGACACCGTTACCTGTAGTGGTACACACTGACCCTTGTGTGTGTGTTCAGTGAACGCCACATCCTTTCTTCTTAGTTAAGTAAACCTGATTATCAGATTATCGTGTCATTTCACCCTCTTCCTGCCAGCAACGTCGTCCTTCTCACGTTCAAATTCTTCCAATGTACTCGTGACATCATTTTCACTTACCATTTTACTCGTCAAAGAAGTATTTGGCTGCCTTTCTTTCTTTGATAAGCATTATTAAAAAAACAAAGTGGATTATATACCAAAAATAGTATTTACCCTTAACTGATGACGTGAAAAACTTGTCACACAACTGGTGACGTGACGTCTCTGAGACGTCTTATATGCATGCTGTTTAAAAATGCATCATACATGTTATTATTTGAAGAAGAGTTCTTTTAGCAATAATTAATTATACGTATATTGTTATTAATATCTGCAGAAACTGTGAACGTTATTTAATACACAACAACGTAAACACAATACTTAACTTTTTTTATTACACTTGCACTATGTAGCACTTTATTTGTAAAACTGTACTAGTATGTGGTTTAACAACAAACACACATTGCAAAAACGTATTTCAACACACGCTATACCTAGCTGTATCAGATAAAACGTGCATAGAGTGAACTATTGGTTTTTTATCTCTTTCGTGAGGTGCACATTGCAATGTTGCACTTCAAACAGGCCTAAGAAGTTCTCTTCTTTGCTGTTGGACAAAGTCGACAAGTTTTGCGTGTTTCAAATTTCTGCTCTGGTTCTGAAGTGTAAGCTTTACTATTCAATGTAAATGTTGGAACGCACGCCCATTGCGATTAACACAAAGAGTGCATCGGTGTGCTCTATTCTGCCGTACTCTTGCAAAGACACCAGCCATTTCTCTGGTTTAAAAGTCTGTCGGTCTAGTTTTGAATATTAAACCTGTGATTAATTGTAAACAATGAGATGTTTGTGTTTTTTTATGTGTTCTGTGTTTGTTTCTTGGATTAAGATTGTGGGCGTACTAAGATAAATGCAATACTAATTTACATTGTTGATTTTGCCGTAGATACTTAAACTGGGTGGAAGGCAGTAATCTATGACATTAACTCGTCCAGCACTTAAACAAAGCACCGCGGCAAAAAACTTTCCTTAACAAAAAGTGTTTAAAATAAAGTTATCTATCAGGTCCCAGTTTGTCGGTCTAATTTTGGGACATTCTCTATACTCTCCGTCCGTATCATTGTGTCAAGGTCAACATAATAAAAGTTGAAGGCGCAACTATCGATTCTCGTATATATATGGACGAAGTTTGAAAGGCTTGTGTCTACTGATGCACTCCGCGCGCCTTGTTGTGGGAGGAGACAGATTGGAGAATTAACGCTAAAAGTGGCGTGTCTGTGAAGGAAGAGCAATGACAAGCCACGTGTGACAAAACAATGGACAGTTTAACACAGGAAGCCAGCCGGGCGGTCGGGCGGGCGGGCGGGAGGGAGGATACCGTCACATTTACAATTCATGAAGGAAAGCAAATCCACGACATCATATGAGGAGCGTTGCACAGCACAGCACAGGTTCGATAGGTTAGGTTACGATACAGCCATTCTGGAAACTATAACACTTCCCTCAGTCGTGTTTCTTTTGCCCCGGGCTTCGTAAATTGCGACTTAAACACTCGGGGAGCATGTCAACTGTACCCATAGCTAAAATTAGTAAATATTGCACATTTTATGTATACCATAATTGTACCTACGTGTTTCTAAAATTTCATGCACATTATATCTTTAATGTATTTAATTATAATAAATAATCAGGTATTGCATAGAATGCAAATGTTGTAATTTTGTAAACTATTAAAAATACCTCCACATTATTAAAATACTAATATGCAAAAGTGGTGCATAGAATATTTTTCAACGTCCTGGGTTAGATTCTCGGCTAGGGTTCAACATTTTTCTTTATGTGTTGGTCATGTATATTTTCCCATATTCCCCTTGTACCTACAAGGAAATAAGCAATAAGATAATTTGTACAAATGTTTATCTCAACTAACACGAAGAAGATATAGGAGTAAGAGGTTGTAAGAGTGGTTAGTACAAGAGTAGAATAAGTCATGCAAGTAAAACATCGATATTTTTTAAAAATTCGTTAACAAAAAAATCCGGGCCGTTCGTATAGCATCTATGCACTAAATTCCTGATTTTATTATTTTTTTTGGTGGGGTGGTGATGTTTAAGGAATTCTAGTAGCTTATTTTGCCATTGCATCGCATTACTGAAAACCTTTGGTTTTCTTTGTCAGCATCCACGACAAACTGCCGCAGCAAATTTGAAGACAAATGAATAACGGCATTTCTGAAAGTACTCACGATCTGACACATCACAATGAAACCCAGAAAGCAACAATGCAGTCACGATATCTCAAACACAGCGGGAGATGCCAATGTTCACACACACACACGCACACGCACAGGCACACGCGCACGCACACACACACACACACATGTCAAAGTTACAAACTCAGGCGATGAAAATTACATTTAAAATAAATAACATTCCGTTTTGTACAAATTCTTGAGGATGGTAGACCTGCTTCTTTCTGTCACACATACCCAAGTAGGTACATCACTCCTACCTTCCTCATACCTAACTGATAAATTGTCTAGCGGAGCGAATGATATTTATCTGGGCAATTTCATAAATAAAAAATGAATTTAAGTACCTACCCTATGTGACCAGAAAATGTTAAATTATATTAAAAAATTTGCAGATTTCGATCATTGCAATTCGACGTACACAGCATTGCCAACTGAGGAAAATGAAACATGTAATTCATCTTGTTATAACAGAAAACCAGTTTATAATCTGAAATAAATCTTCCTTTACTTTTTATCATTAACATTAAAAGAACAACTGTTGTCAAATTGAAATGGAGTGTTATTTTGATTGTTAATCGATTGTAGGGAATAATAAACTGATATTGAGCGATTTATAGGGTACCGTTGGCGACACTGCCCTAACAAAGAATGGCCAGGTGATAATTTAATATACACCATGCCTCTATGTGTGGAACTGTCAGTACAATCCATCCATGCAAGATATTCGTGCAGTGCTGGAAGGTTCCAGAGCCAGGAGACTACATCCCTGTTCTATCCTATTGTTTTCATCCAACAACTTGAAAATAGCCAATCAGCGTCTGTAACGTAACAATATGGCGGACTGCGCAGCAACATGTAGTCAGCTGTTGTGTGTGTAAGGCTCGTGGCAGTTTTAATGTGATGGATATTTTAATAAAACGCTTAATTTTTTTCTGCAAGATTCATTAACGATTTTTTGTGACCATTTACATATATTACTGAGGTAGTTATTACATAGCTATATTTCATAAATAATAAGAAATCTAGTATTTTATGTTATGAAGTGAGTTGAAATCTGCTGTCCATCCATACTAAGGTTAGAACCATTACAATTCTTCCTTATCTCTTTCGCACTTGTCTCATATTTGTGTCCTGGCGTGTAATTTTGTCTTCGACACGATGTAAAAGATTGAGAAGTCTTCGTCAATTCGTAGAAAATTGCGATAGTTTCTGGGTGCTGTAACCTCAATTTGTTTTGTAGTAGACCCAATATACCTCGGCGCATGCGCTGTTCTCATGACCGTGTCCACCGACGTCTCTTACTTCTAATACATGTTTTCTTCCTACTGAGACAGACTCGTGGAAATATATCCTAAACATATACTTAATGCAATCGCTAAACTAATATTTGTGTCCGCCATGTTTATTTCTCACGTTTGCTACGTGAACTGTCGTTTGTATTGGAGTGAAATGAATCATAGTGTGAGAGACACTGTTTCTTTGGTTACAAAAAGTCTGGTCAAAAAAGTTGGACCGAGGGACACCGGTTAAAATAAAACCATGAATAATACGAGTGGGCTATAAACAGAGAAAATTGTGACTTGTAAATAACTGATCTCAGATTCGTGTTGTATTTCATTAAGAGGGTGGGTGGGTGGGTGAATCGTGTCCAAGTGGCAGGATCCTGATGCTATTGTCACGTTGATACATTGCGTGTTGAATATGCAGGCAGGTGGGTGGGTGGAAGGAAGGAAGGAAGGACAGGGCGACCTCTAGCTTCCGTCCCGACGACGACCACGGTGACTCCAAGTGACCCGGCTTAGAGGTGACGACCATATTACCATATCTCAATATGTAGCAGCAACTTGCGTTAACAGATGAACGAACCCTCATAGGGTAACTCTGTATGTATATTTGAAGCAATGCCGCAACAAAGGGCGGCCTAAACTCGCCAAGGCACAGCGAAGGAATCATATGAACCTCAATATCCTAACTAGACGAAGTGATTTGTCTTACTATAGCGGCCGTTGCCTGTAGTTTGACTGCAACTTTCACACTTACCTTGGCTACGAGACATAAAGAACCCAAAATATTGCTTATTTCCTTGTAGGTACAAGGGGAATATAGGAATACAGTAGGCTTTGTGCGATAGTCAGATGCTTTAAAGCTTTAAGATTTCATTCTCTTTGCACGGCTAACATATAAAACATCAATAACGATCTTCTGTTTGGAGAAGGTTAAACGTATTCCAAAAGTCACGGAAATAACAAGGAATATCTCTGAAATGGTTCGCTCTACAAAAAAAGTTAGACATAAATTGTGTTTTTTAGTATGATCTCCATTTTTGTATAGTAAGATTTGGTCTATCTCTTTACGGTTTATCAGTTTTGCAAAAGTCAGCCAGAGTAAACAGACTACATGGGCTATAGCCAGAAAATTCAAAGTATACATTTCATTTTTCCTAAAAATATATTAAATATACGGAATTTTAATCAAAATCGTAGAACCATTTTGGAGAAAATCAAACTTTCCGAAAAATTTTCCATGTAAAGGGTACTTTAGGGTGGAGCAATTTTCTTCAAAATCTTATGTCTCACATCCTTAAAAGATGTTAAACTTAAATACAAACTTTGGTTTTTAACATATTTTTTGTTTTTGAGTTAATGATAACATCAATATTGAACGATAAATACCAAGTTTGGTATCCATTCAACATTTCGTTCTTGGGTTATGCTATCTCGATCCGCAGTTTACGTAGTGGATGCGTCAAGAGTCGAACTGTAGACCTCCGGAATGAGAGCCTCAGACTCCCCCGCCTTTTCATAACTTTCTTCCAACAGAAACAGTTTCTCTGTGAAATGGTAATGCATGGAGAAAGTGGTATGACTATTGCACGTCAAATGTTTGAATTTACCAACAGAGAGACAGAGAAGCAGGTAAATGAGGCAGGCAGTACAGGCGTTTGAATTCGTAAACAGCAGAATGTCACTCCTGTGTTACTTTTAGCTATGTTCTCGGTGACCAATCACATCCCTCTTTTGTAAGTGGTTCACTTAGTTATGCTGCTTCATTCCATGGTAAATGTACTGGATATTGACAGCTACTGCCTCGTTCTACCGACAGAACCATGTCTTGCACTCACATGACTTTCTCTACTCGTGTACTAACCATTCTTACAAACTCTTATTCCTATATCTTCTTCGTGTTAGTTAAGATAAACATGAAGTAGATAGAAGAATAACAATAGTATGTACAGGGGTGATTGTTTTTTGTTTGATTGGTCTCCCAATCAATATGGCGTTCCCCTTTGTGGCCGAGGTTTGACGTGAGATTCAGAAACGTTTTATTCAGATAAGTTATCGCTGCTACCGAAGTGTGTGGCCATAATTCACTTGATGAGCACCGGATACAGCGTTTTCTCGCTTGGGAGAATGTGGAACTGGTTTCATCGCTACTTGCTTGCGCTCACTTCACTTTACTTTACACGACTCATTTCATTACCAGCTTCATAAATTCTCTTGCACAGCACTCGTAACATGTTCTTAGATTTCACGTAACAGTCATGTCCTGTTTTGTTTCCCTTTGTCCCGTAAAACTAGATGAACTCAACATCTGTATGTAGTTGGTAGTACTGTAAATCTGCTTCTGTAAAGGATATTTACGTAATATTTTGGTAGAAAAATGTACCCTTATTTTAAAGAAACATGGTGCAGCTAAGACAATTGAGTAGTTACCCATATACACTACAAATTATTGGGAAAATGAAAAAAAAAAAGCTGTATTTTTAATTTTGGGTAGACATATTTTATAAAGCTTAAAAAGTATTTATTCTTTTAGAACTAATTGGGAACAAACTGTATAAACTGTTAAACAATATTAAAAACTGAAATCACAATTGAGTGTAAAAATAAGGGATCGCGGAAAACATTACTTAATTTACACTATCACAGTTAACACTAATACTATTTTAAATATTGCACTGTCGATAAGTTTGAGTTTTTCATAAAACATCCTCTGCATTTTCACTCGGGTTTTTCCAAGGTTATGATAGAATTTACGAAATTGTAGTGGAATAAACTTGCAAATGTGCAATACATCAATTTTTTAAATTAAGTTCTTTTTTGTTTTTTTTTTTTTTTTATCACACTGATTATGCCAGCAGTATAGCTTAACCTAAAACGTATTAAATTACCTGTTTAGAACAATTGAACGCTCTTTTGCTCTCAATATCTCTTTTCCCCCATCTACTTTTCTTTCATTGGGTACATACATAATATGGGTTTAAAAATATGTGATAGGGATGGTTTTATACTTCATAATAAGGAATAGGATATACTTAATTTCGTGTGCATAAAGAGTAACCGAATGCTAAGCTTAGTTTTAATTTTTAGATAAATAATCGATTTCTTATTAATCGGACACTTCCGCTCTTATTCGGTCATTCTCGTCACAACTAACTGCAGCAATTGGAATATCTATTATCAACATAACCTATGTATGTAAAACATAAACATGTCTTAGGAACATGTGATACAATGAGAAGAAATATAGTTCGCAAATTTCCTGAATTAATCACTTCACATTCTGCTGCTTAATAACTGCTTGAAGTCGGAATCTCTGAGCTCTTTTCTTTCTTAAATGTATTTCTAGTCCGAACTTGAAGAAATGCAGCCATTTTTCTTTATGGACATTTGTTAAACAAGTGAAAGCTGGGGAAATGCATACTATGATTTTTCTTAATATTGCGTACGAAGCAAATTATTTTGTTACGTTTTATACATGGTTTATTGTAAGGGTACAAGTATAACCTATACACGGCGTACTAAAATTACTAGATTCATAATTTACTAAGGGGAAAAACATATATTGAGATTGTTGTGCATGTTGATCGTAGCATTTCCTTGCAAAACCGTAGCATTGCGTTTATTAAAGTATTGAGGTAAAGAAATTCCTAGATGGACGCTGAAAGTGTGTTAACTATCGCAGCATATTTCTGTATATGCACAAGTGAATAAGGAAAAGTTGACAGTTGCCAGGCAGTAAATGTTGTGCTGTTTAATTATGTTTAGTTTTAATCTAGTAATGGTTTGCGGAGGCGAACAGCGTGGGAGTCGATCGACTTTGTCCCATCATTGTTCCCAAGGTTCATGGGAGGACATCCTTGTAATACAGGGGAAGGCGAAATATAAAACCTAGGTACTTTCCTTCATTTGGATTCTCATTTTCAGCTGGATCATGTCAAATATAAACCCTGTTCCGTGTAACTTTGTCCCTTACCTATCTCTTAACATGCGAAAATGTAAGAGGCGAGTCAGTTGTTACCGGTTTGTCAAAAATTAAGTAAAATAAAAATGTAAGAAAAAGAAAAAAACTCTTCAATGTTGCATTCACATTATTTCTCTATTCACATCACATTAGGCGAAAGTTCAGATTTTTAAAAAGCGGATCACAATGTTACATGACTTTAAATGGTTTACGCAAACAAAACATTCTAACGTGAATTATCTGACTTTATGAGTTTTAAATTCTTATGTAGTAAGATTTTCTGCATCTCCTATGTTTAACCAGCTATGTAAAATTCATCCAGAACTTCAGGGGTTATTCTCAGAAAATTCAAGATATACGTTTCATTTCTCATGGAAAATCTTTGAACATGTGATGTTTTAATCAGAATTGTTTTTGAGAAAATTAATATTAATATTAATATTTCTGGTATCGAATGTTTGGATGTAATACTATGGCAGTTCATAAAGTAGCTCATCGAATTTCCGGCGAAGTTTGAAACGCGCAAGCGCACCGACTTCCGGCATGCTTTGCGTGTACAACGACGCCATTTACATTGAAAGTGTCGCGGTGTGCTGTTCACAGTGGTGGTGTAAAGTGTTGGAGACAATCGATGGGCCCGCCAACTGTGTTGTGTGACATCGGTATACAAAATGTTGTACAACGTTATGACAAATGTTTGAAGAAGTATGATAACTGTTTAGAAAAATAAAGAGATAAAGAATTAAATAAAAGAACCGTTTTGCAACTGTCTATGATGGTTTGTTGTGTAGGTATAAAACTTGGTAGCCAGTAGGTACATTTGCTTCTTGAACAGTTCTCCAGTAATGTTGAATATTTCAGAATATTTGGTTGAAATTTATAACACATCGAGCAATTTGAATATTGCAAGATGTTGGATAAACGTTTTGGAGGAAGACAAGTATCAACGAAAATACCTGCTTTTAAATGTCTGAATTCCGTCGTAAATATTGGAATATTAAAAGCAGAATGTAAACCCAGATACTGAAAGTCCTAAAATGAGCTTTTGAGCAAAATGTCGCTGATGTGTGCTTTATTTCCAAATTATAATTGGTATAACTATGAAGAAAATAATAATGAAAGCGTGAGCAGTTACAATAACATATTGGTAACTGCGTTTTGAGTTGTGCGAGACGGTAAAATGATAATTTTTCAAGAGGGCACTCGTGGAAAATACATAGTTTGGCTGCAATGAGGTGTCAAAAGTTTGTTGAGATTGTATTGACAATCCATTAGCCAAGTGGATGCACTAATTGTGCGTGACAGCCCGTCTGCGCATGAGCAGCATGACTCCACAGGTGGGGCAAGTGATGTATTCCATATCGACATTTTACCGGAAACACTCGTTTTGAGACCCCTTGAAACCAAAAAAAGAAAAAGATATATTTTTTAACGTGCCCATACCACTGTAGTCTTTTCTTCTCTATAACATCAAAATGTCTCGTTCTTCTACTCTCGTAATTTTCCGATTTTTTATTCTTTCGAATCTTGATTTTCTAGCAGATGTCCTCAATGCATCCATTTCTCTAGCTGGAATTTTATTTCCTTCTCTGGTTTGGAACTTGCCATGCCTCTGGCAAATTTCTGTTACAATTTTCCCTAACTGATTATTTTTGCCCCTAAATAGGTAAAGTCGTTGATTAATTCTATTTCTTCTCCACTGTCAAATTTTATTGATTCTTTTTCTTCTACAATACAGAAATATTCAGTTTTCGTAATAATATTCTTATTAGCGCGCTTGCCTCTGGCGCGGAGGACCCGAATTCGATTTCCGGTACCAACAGGGGGATTTCTACCCCTCTGGGAGGTCTGGTCCGGGGTGCACTCAGCCTCGTTAGGTCCGGGGGGGGGGGGAATTGATGGAGAAGCAGCGGCTCCAGGTCGAGAAGGCCACATAACTGGCGGGGAGGGTTCGGGGCGCTGACGACGTACCACCCTCCATTACTGCACCCCATCAATGACGCCTGTAGTGGGTGGAGGCGGGGGATGCAGCAGCTGGGCGGCAAGCCTTGGCCGTTCATGTACTGTTGCGCTGGGGTTTATTTTACTTTTTTAACATTTATCTTAAGCCCCCATTCTTTTGTTTTTCTCGCCATATATATTGGATATCGTCATGGTCTTGTGGTAATAGCACCTGATCATCTGCAAAACATGTACATATTTTGTAATGGTTCCATCCCTTGACATACAATTACTAAATTTAATTTTAAGTTTATTATTTACTTAAACCAAAGATAAAGTACCGTCATTAAAATAGGTCTTAATTACTAACAAAGAGAGTGTGATCCTGTGATATTGTATTAATAATATAGTACCCGTATAGTATTTTTGTAGCTGAATATAGCGAGATTTTGTTTGACCTTAGCGAGATTCAGTTTCTTAGTTGGCGACACTGCTCAGCCGCCTATGTACTGGTATACCTACCCCAACGCAGTATTTACTACAAACATTCTTGGCGTTTATTTATCATGTTTAATAGGGGAAGCAGTTGATAATATCGTGTATTATAGTTGGAGTTGGGCTTTTTAACTTTGGCCTAGATTGGCGGGAAGATTAGCGGAATGAATGAATTAATGAGCAGCACTGTTTTAGGAATATTTAGTTGGGGGATTGACCTCGGGACTCCAAATGATGCGCAGACATGCTGCTACTCGTGCTACAGGTGGACATTTACGGTTCAAAGGAAAATCAATATTCAGCTGAGATCTTTGACCCGAAAGTGTTGTTATTTCACAAGTAGCGTATGTCACTTTCAGTTCGGTTTGTTCTACTCGTAGATTGGCATACAATTCGGACCAATAGCCGTGGTCGATAAATAAGAGCCCAAGTCCCTGCAGAGGGTTGTGGGTTCGAGTCTTGCCTTGGATATGTGTGTGTGTGTGTCCAAGTATGAGTGTGTGTATGAACGTAGTAATAGAAATAATCGTCCGGGTGACTAATGGTCCTTGACGACAAAAAAAAAAAAAAAAAAAAAAAAAAAAAATCTCATGTGTTGCACTCACGTAAATTTCTCTGGTCTTGTACTATTATTATTCTTATAAAGCCTTATTTCTCTATCTTGCACGGTCTTCCCCAAAAGGACACTACAGTTCTACTTTCATAAATTGCTTGTCAAACAAAAGCTTACCCAGTTTTCTTGTCAAACAAAAGCTTATCAGGGCGTAGCTGGGAAGATGTTTGTGTACAGTGAAAATCTCTACTTGCGTATTACTTTCTGTCACCCACCCACAATAAGAGGAAAGTATTGCATTCTAGCGAAATTTGACCCGAAACTCATTTTACAGCCCTGAATAAATTAAAGTATGTTTGAAAAATGGCCCGTGTGTGTGTTTGTGTGTGTTATCTGTTGACAGTATAAGAACCAAAAATGAAAGGTGTAACAAATTCAATTTTTCTCGTGGATATTTAAGGAACATGAAATGACAAAGCCATTATTTAGATAATAACCAGCTTTTAAAATATTTAAACGTCTAATAAAATCGTTTCTGCAAATCTTGAACATGACGTAGAAGAACATTTTATAGAAGAGTGGATCGAGAAAATCATAGGAGTGTATCAAATCAGATTATTTCTTAAATAGAACGAACGTCTACTGGATTGCCATTCAGTTGTTTTGTGGTGCTTATCCGGTTTCCTCTTATCGTCTTGTGCTCTCGCTTGTGCCTTATTGCGCATGCCCAACAACGATTTTCTGCCTTGGATGTGAAATATTTTGTGTAGCTATGCGGCGTTCTGTACAGTCTGTCGTATTTGCACGGCTGGGCACGTGACTGTCCCGGTAGAGGGGACGATACAGTTGCACTGTGCATATTATCAGCTTCTGCAGAGAAAATGAGATTAGATAAAATGTTAAAAATAAAACACTGTCGATAGCACAGAACAAGTGAAAGGAAAGGCAACTCGCGCTGCTGACTTCGCTTTACTTAAAAACTGGAGGCCGCCAGTGGCGCAGCAAACAAATCCAGATGACTGTCACCAGCATTGTTTCAAACATTTGAAGTATATGCTTAGATACATCTGGCAATAATACCTCGGGTATTTGTGTGAACATGCGCAGCAAATTTCATTAGTACAACACAAAAACTAGAAAAATATTGAAACTATCAATAACTTGAATCCACGCAGCATTTAACATGCAATAGGTAATTTAAAAATGGCGCCCGGAGACTAATTATGCGTTAATCACATTCACAAACGTCTCAAATAGTTTCTAGAGTTAAAATCAAAGAAGTTTATACCAGTATAAATATTTTTTATGTTTTTTTTAGTGCTTTGCATTTCTAAACGTATCTATTTTCAGATTTTATACTGTGAACCATTGATAACTATCTGTTGTTTACAGAAATTTCTTAACGCGGATTTTTAAAATGGGGTCCAAATAACATATGAACTTTCCTACTTTTAATGATAACTACAGAAATTACGCTAATGGATTATGAATGTGTAGAGAAAGGAGAAATACATTGTTTAAAAGTACTATTTTATAACAAATTAGTCATTGTCGCTCCAAAGAATGATGGCTTTGGAACCATTTCTAGAACAAAAGGGAGTATAAAGGGTTCTTCATGTGTCCTTCGATGGAATGTCACACATCGTGCCCACATTTCCCCTCACATGTCGCCAGAGTGCAGAATAAACATTTACGATCAGCTACTGTCTCTTATTTGAGACCACGTGGTGTCTCTTATTAGGATCCAGGATACACTGAAATTCTGTGTTTGCTTATTTCAAATGCACTATTATAGGCGTTACTAAACCCACCTAAACAACGTCTATAAGTCCTATATTACCAACAAGTAATGTAATTGCACTTAGAAGTCAGCTTCGTAGAGCTTCAGGGCTTTAAATAGTATGCAAATAAAATTTACAACTCGTGCAACAAAGTTTACTCCTTATGTTGGTACTATGTGTGTTACCGGCAGCACACGAACAACAATGTGTTATTCGAACAAAGCATTATGTTACAAAATGGATGTCCAACCTTCTCTCTATGGAGAACCTTACGCAGTGAGCGGCAATGCCTCACTCCAATGCACGGCTGGGGGTTAACGAGAGGCGAAGTCCACGTATAGTGGAAGGAGGTGAACTGTAATTCCCCTCTTTCGCAATCTCTGGACCAAGAACCTTGTAAGAATGGCTTTATTCATATGTTGTAAGTGTTTAAGAAGCTGCCTGCTGGACTCAAGTAATCGATCTGATGTAACTTGCTACCTTGGAGTGGTTATGAAACAGGTTATTGTAATAAAAGGTTAGCTAACCGCATTACGCAGAGGAAGTCTACCCACGCGTGCCTTTTATCCGTCACAAATCGGACTTCCGGCCGCCGTCTGGATGGACAGCCATCCGCCAAGAAGTTTCACAATCAATATCATCAACACAAGCATTTGATACAACGCTAATGATTTGATTTCACTTAATTTGTGATTGTGATATAGATCACATACTCACTCTTATATAGATGGCTCCAAATGTTTTCCGATGAGCCAGAGGTGCCGAGGGGAATTTCCAATCGAGCAGTTATGCTTGTCCTGGGGGAGGGGGGGGGGGGGCGGTGCTATCGCAGTGTTTATTTATTTACATTTGCATGCAGCCGTCTAAGGTGACACAAACGTTGAGCAAACATCAAACGAAATAGGTACTTTGTTCTATACTTACGTACCTCCAATCTGCTCATCCTTTCCCCAAGCATTTAAACAAATATTGGGCATTTCCTGGTAGCACTGTTCGTTTTAGAAATATTTTAAATAAGTGTTTTTAAAAACGGTAATCAATATAATCCAGTTTTTGGTAGTAATTGATAATGATGATGATGATAATAATAATAATAATAATAATAATAATAATAATAATAATAATAATAATAATAATAATAATAATAATAATAATAATAATAATAATAATAATAATAATAATAATAAGAAGAAGAAGAAGAAGAAGAAGAAGAAGAAGAAGAAGAAGAAGAAGAAGAAGAAGAAGAAGAAGAAGAAGAAGAAGAAGAAGGTTGGTTTAAGGTAAAGGAATGTCCTTAAAATTCCTTCACCCTAAACTAACCTTAATATGGAAATCTTTACTTTCTCGAAAATGGCTCTAACGATTTTGATTAAAATGCCATATGTTTGAGATACTTTTATGACAAATGAAATGCACATTTTTAATTTTCTGGCTATAGCCTATGTGGTCCTATTTACTCTGGATGACTTTTGCATAATTGGTAAACCGTAAGAGATAGACCAAATCATACTATACAAAAATGTAAATCTTGCTAAAACACACAGAATTTTTTGTAGAGCGAACCATTTCGGAGATATTCCTTGTTGTGTGAGTTTTGGGCTACTTTCGTCAAATGGAAGATCGTTATTCATTTTTTATATCTTAGCCATGCAAAGAGAAGGGAATCTCAAAGCTTTAAAAGATTTGACTATCGCACAAAGCCTCCCGTATTCCAATATTCCCCTTACACCTACAAGGAAATAAGTAATAAGATATTATCTCAACTAACATGAAGAAGATATAGGAATAAGAGTTTGTAAGAATGGTTAGTGCAAGAGTAGAGAAAGTCATGTGAGTGCAACACATCAGATTTTTACCTATTTTTACAAGGAAATATCTAATAAAAATTCTGCAAAAAATTATCTGAATTAACAGGAAGTGGGTGGAAGAGTAAGCTTGAGCAGAGAAAGTTATGTGTAAGTATCATTATTTTGATTCAGTGAGCCTCAAAATGTGTATTTCCGGTGAAATTTTGGCCCTGAATTTTTGAGTGGAGTGCAATACTTTCTTTGCTTATTATATGTAAAGGGTAGAGAAAGACAAAATATATTTAATATTTAATGTATGAGGTAATATGTTTGCTAAGCAGATGGTATTTCATTTGTTTCAAGACTTATAGAGAAAAATGGAAGGTAATTGTAAAGCTATTGCAGCCAAGAGTATTGAGAGTATATCAATTCCAGAAAAATCAAAATATCGGATTCTTGTGTTTGAATGTTGTTGCAGTTATGAGAGTGGCAATTTTAGATTTTCTTACAGGCACATTGGAGAAAATTATGTTGTAGCTCTAATGGAATCATTGCTGTCTAGTAGCCATGATACTGACGTCATTCATATTCTGACAGTGGTGGCTTTCGCAGTATGTGTGTCGTCATAATAAGCCTTTTTAGTACTAGGATTGCGTAAAGTAATATTTGTGTCCGCCATGTCTGTTCCTCACGCCTGCTACGTGAACTGTCATTTGTTTTTGGACCAAAATGCACCGTAGTGTGAGAGACACAGTTTCTTTTGTGTGCAATTGCATTGGATAAGAAAAACTTTGTCGAAAAGTTGGAGCGTGTTAGGTTAAATATCTGTAGGTTTACTCTAGGTTTAAATTGTGAACGAACAAGAGTTTGACAATTGTAAGTTGTGCAGAAGGTTAAGCAGGGACTCGAGTGAAGTGACGCGACGCCAGGCGACCACCAGAGCGCAACAGAAGAACAGCACTGGAATTCATAAAAATTAAAGCAGCTGGAACAACGGTGTCTGCACTCGATCAATATGGAAATCTGTTGCACATATCAGCCAGCCATCTTGCTTGTGCAGGCAGCGACATTTCTTGGCACTAAAGTCGCATTCTTTTTAATCTCTGGCAGGCAGGCACACGTGTTCAAATCCTTTGCGAATTGATAGCGAATTCTGTTTATAGGTTATATGCAGTTGGTGTGTTAGAGCGAACCTTTGAAATGCTAATATCTGCTTCACAAAGTAGCTTCTCATTATATTTCATTTTGGGGCTGATTCCTGCCGTTCATATCAATATACAGTGTGTTGCATTTATCTCCAACAGCCACAAATCGATGTTTCACACCGCACAGCGCCTGCGCGTAATTGCAACGTGTTTTATTTAAAGCGTTTTGTATACCGGGTGGAAGATAGTGCTTCGGCCAGGGATTCTATGTTGTGATCCGTGCAATAAATATATATAAATAAATATTTGACATCGAATTTTTGGGTGGAATGCAATACTTCCCCTACTTACCAGTAGAGAAAGTAATAATGAACAACGATATTCCATTCGATGAAACTTAAGTTTTCCAAAACTCCCACAAATACCAAGGAAAACGACATACATTGTGTGTTTTAGCAAGATTTACATTTTTTGTATAGTAAGATTCGGTCTATATCTTACGGTTTAGCAGTTATGCAAAAGTTATGAATAAACAGGATTACGTAGGCTATGGCGAGAAAATTGAAAATATACATTTCATTTGTCATAAAAATGACTTAAACTGATGTCGAATCGTCACTCCTCCTTCCGCTATCCTACGCCGACTGCTGCTTTCTGGTGATCTCTGCTCCGGCTGCTCTGGCATGTGATCTTAACCTCAGGGTATGCGTGGGTGTTTGCGAATAAAACCAGAACTTCGTTGAAACACGTATTCTCCCAAAATAAGAAAGCGCGAGATTTGCCGATCGTTATTAAATTAGTTGAGTCGTTACCGTGTCTTTACTAAGACAGAAAATTTTAATATTAACTATAATGTGTCCTCACACTTGAGGATCCGGAATACAAGTCCCGTAGCTGAGATGCTCGCTCGGCGGTCTGGGCGGCACGTGCACTGCCCCGTCGGATTCTGAAGGTTCACTTAAACGACCCTTTCTCTCCGGGTTCTCGCAGGCAAGTCTGTGCGTTATGACGCTCTCTATACCTTTCACTTCCTAATTAGCAACAGGGTTTCGAAGAAACGACCATCCCTTGTTTTCCGGCTCACACCGGCACTGAGCGATTTCCAGGAAAACTGGTCTTACCAGGTCTCGCTGGACTACCTGAAGCTCGCCCCTAATGACTTGTCTGTACCTTTTCGTGCCTTTTGACAGTTTTAGTCACAACTAATACTCCAGATTCTGTAGCTTGATATATGTAACGATTTTAACATTTTCTGAATATTTAATTCCGCCATGTGATGCAGCATTATATCCATAATTATGGCGTTCACAATTTCGGCTTCAAAACATATGGCATTTTAATCAAAATCGTTATAGCCATTTTTGAGAAAATCAAAGTTTTCGATAAATTTTCCGCGTAAAGGGTAGTTTAGGGTGGACCAATTTTCTTCCAAATCTTAGTGTCGCATCCTTGAAAGACATTAAACTTAAACACCAACTTTGACTCACAGAAACGCATACACACACGGACCTTTTTCTAAAAATTCTTTTTCTTTATTGAGAGGACCTCAAAAAATGCCTCCGGTGAAATCGCGACATCGAATTTTTGGATCGAATACAATGCTTATTTACTAGAGAAAGTAAAAAGAGCCATTATATGATCACTGTGTGATTGGTTTGTAGGAAAACTGGTAGACTAAGAGAAGGAAGAACTAAAACCGAAGTGGCTACAAGTTAAAGCAGGATAATTTATCAAGATACATACATATAGGTATCTGTGTTTATTCCCCAACAGTGTGTATTTAGTGCAGTCTGACAGTTCCCCCTTCAGCTTGCTGTTTACACAAGTACCTACCTACCTGGCTGCAATGAAGGGCGTCGGCTGTGGAAGGTAATCTCCATGATCTGTGGATTCCACGATAGCCCTCGTAAACAAGCAGAAATGTAATTGCTTTAGAAAGAGTGCGGAAAACTTACCTCTCTTGAACAGAACTTAATTAAAATAAAAGTAACGCTAAATTATAACTTAATTTACTGATTTTCCCTACAAACTACTGTGATAATTTTGTAAAGGAGCCACTGGTTACGCAATTTGGTACCGATAAACCTGAGGACTAGAAATTATACCATAGGCATAGTGGATTAAATTACCTCTGTTCTAATGGTTTTTAGTGATTTTTTATGAATTATTCTATAAATCATAACAATTATTTCAAGGGGTAGTAGCTTAAGTGTTTGAGTCTCTAAAAAGTATTTCATCCAACAGAAGAATGATAAAATATGCTCTTAAAACCTGAGAATTTATATATCTTCTTCTCAAATACAGGAAGGAATGATATATCTACTGTTGGACAAACATATTTTCAAAGAAACAAATTACTACAATAAACAGAAACATTATGACTTATGGAGCTGATGTGTGGGCTTTGAATTCACAACTGAAAAAAAAATTACTTGCTGCAGAAATGGACTACTGGAGACTCTACAAGAATATCCAGGAAAGGGAAAATTAGAAATTCACATATATAATAAATTATGCAGATCCAGTACTCACTGTTAGGTTTTATCAAGAAGAAGCAGCTTAAATAGTATGGACATGTTACAAGAATGGAAGATGGTAGACTAGCGAAGCTGATGGTGGATTGGGAACCGCAGGGAAGGAGGAAGAAGGGAAGGGCCACCTATTACGTGCATCCAAGGAATCAACGTGAGTGGGAAAGAGAAGCACATATATGGATGAACAAACAGCAATGGAAAACTGTTAAATCAAATTTTTTAAACGCTGTGAATTTGGGTTCTGGAAAAATGTTTATTCATTGTAACACCACTTTGATAAAAAATATGCATTAGACATATTAAAAAGGCAATAGCATTACAAATTTTCCACATTTTTAACTTTTAGGTTGTATATATATATATATTTTAATTTTTAGTAAGCTGATGTACATTACTAAATAACTGTGATTTAGAAGATAGCTTATACACGAAGAGCAACCATGCAAAAGTGTGATTCTGTATCGCAAGTAGTTTCAGAAAAAAAAAAAAGGTTCGCTATATGCTGACTGAAAATCCATACTATTTCCGTGACATCGTGAGAAACAACTGAAGAGCTACAGCACTAGGAAGGGAAGTATTGAACAATTCTAACAATCTTTAACGAACATGTCAGAAATGGCTAATGCCACGACAGAAGTTATGTATTAGAAATAAACTGTGTGTTTTAAAGAGTTCTACATTTTTTTTGTGCGTTAAAGTTTGTATACCTCTTTGGTTTCCAAGTGTTGCAGACTATAGAAATTCCTTCCGAATAGAGGACTTCACAGGCTATGGAAAAGCATTTTTGAGCAAATATCGTTAGCCCTTAGCTTCGTTTTTGAGCTTTTTGTTTTGAAATCGCCATCAAAGATGAAGTACCATTGTTTTGAAATTACACATGGATAACAATGCCAATATGACATCAAGGTTTATGGCAGTGCGATCTAAGACATTATACGACTGGTTAACCTAACAAACTAAGGATCCTATCCTGCTAAAAGGTATATTTTGCATTCAAGGGAAACTGTGATAAAGGATGTGGAGGGCCCAGCTAAATCAATCGGTGAGAGGTACAGTTGGACGCTGGCAGGTTTCGATTGAATAAGCATTTACCCCTTTTTATGTACAAAAGACATTAATCGTCGTATTGCCTGATATACTGGTTTAAATAATGCTACAGCCATTACGTGGTCCGATGGTTGATAGCTTTAAGACATGGTGTTATGATATGGTTGGTTGATGTCAGAGGTGCGCGCCTGAAAGTTTAAAAAAAAAATTATGTGTGCATATATATTAATTTAACCTTCTATTGCATGAACTATTTTGGTACATATGTCACTTTTCTCATTCCTGAACCGGTTTACGTATCCTTAAAGGAAGTATTTCGAATACGCGTGGGTATTAATGTACTGGGCATCCATTCAAAGCAGAACGTAATGAGTTCAATCATAGCGACTGCAATAAAATGTGGTTGTAGTAAAGGATGGGGAGGGCCCACGTAAAATAAGCAGTGATGTGTCACGCGTAGATAATAACGGTGTTACATTAGACTGCAATAAAATTGTATGGAGTTTGGCTTTTGAATACACTTATTTTAATGCTAAATGGCAATATAATATTAAAATAAACATAAACTTACAATACTCTAAAACTTTGAGTAAACATATTTGCTGCCAAATGGCAACACTGTGAATTAGAGGGTTAAAAGCGAATAATTGAAGGTAGGAAGTGAAGTAGAACAATTGACAGGTAGGTTACGTAGCAAGATGGACTTGGCTTTATGTAGACCTGATGATGCAGTGTTGTGTCGGAACGCCGCTGCTGTGCTGTTAGGTATTGATTGTCCGTGCGGCGCATGGTTCCACTTCCCTCTCTCTCACTCTCTCACTCTCACAGTGTATGTATCCCTTACACTGAAGGACGTCCTTTCGCGGAAACTCTCCAACTCTACTGATTTAGCTAATGTACCTACCGGTCAAAAAACTCCTCAAAATGGAGGTCAACGCTTTGTTTACCTTTAAGGGAAATGGTCTGTGAAACGTGACGGTATTGTGATAATTGGTTCCTTAATGTGTATCCCATTCGGTGTGTTGGTTGTTTTTTCTCTTCGTGTTTACAACCTCATGGTCGTAATGGCGCCGCGAAATGAACAACGCCTCTCAGATAGACTATTCGCTCGCTTTGCTTCACACCTCAGTGCACGAATCGCCAACTGAGGCGTTCGCAAGTTACCCGTACACGGCCAGAGGGTGACGTCATTGCCCCAGTGCAGTGACAGCACACTGCCTACAGTTGGCGCTATAAGACGTTGTGGTCTTGGCCTCCTTCAGTCTCTCGCATGTTCTCTAGTCCCACACAGTAAAATGCGTGCAACACCAAAATCCAAGTATTGACGTATTGCTGAATTTGGGAGTGAATATTTGACTGCAAATGGTGACACCATTGAATGTAAGTTATGTCACGTTATCCATAATGTTCGTACGTCGACTGTACTGTGTTGTGATTATGTGACAGACTGACCCCTCTCCAAACTCGCAACTTTTCCTTCTCTGTGTGAAGGTTCGTTTCCTAAGACTACGGTAGTAGAAATGATCAGTTAGGAACTTTCTCCCGTTACCTATACGTTAGGTGTGTTGCATACCTATTGGGCGCTACCTCATATAAATACGTACATTTGAAGGTAGGTACTTCCTAACCTGAAAACATGCTACTCTTAGTAAGTAAAATTTAATGTCCGCAAATGAAGCAAGTATTAATGTAGTATTGTACAGTACACGTTCCTTAGTTAAATGTACCTAATGGCAGTTATCTTTTTACAGTGTTTCCAAGTTCTAGCTTAAATATTGTTATTATGTAAATTCACTGCTTTACTAATTACGCTCCAAAGGATGCATTCTTTGAAAATATTCACAAACAATTCGCGTTTTAAAGTAAGTGATTTTAGAAAAACGTCCATCATATCAAATTTATTATATTAACTTCTCACTATAGTACAAAACAGTTTGTCTATTTCCCAAAATCATTGATTTTCAAAAGTTAAATGATTTACAAAAATTGCGGCATTTAAAAAAATACACGGACTGGAACTGTCCAGTAGGATGCGCCAGGACTCCATACGGGGGTTCTTCCGGGGTTTAGGTGATTATGGCTGTGGTCGGACGTCACCGTATGCCGGGTGTCCCCTCACAACGGGGCGTCCTGAAGGTGGAACGTGGTAATGCACCTTCACGAGCTTGAGTACACCCTGGACAAGGTCTCCGAAGAGAAGAAAATCCAAACGCCGGTTCCGGGACACGAACCAGGGCCTCTCTCGCTTGGTCATTCTGCCCTGAAGTCAGCACTACTTGTAGGAGAAATTCATGTAGGTAAAAAGGCAGCGCCGAGGACGAGCGGTTAGACAATTCGCCTATCACCTAGGCGGCCCGGGTTCGATGCCAGAGACCGTCATGTGGCATTTTTGGTGGACGAAGCGGCGTCGTCAGGACGGGTTTTCTCCGGGTTCTCAAGTTTCTCCCGCCACTCATTCCACCAATTGCTCCATCATCACCTACATTTCATATCATCCTCTTCCTCTCATACTTGCAGGTGTTCACTCTGTCTGGTACATAGGTTCCTGTGTTCCCTGACAGACGTCTGACTCTGGACACTGTCTTGTAAGTCCTACATAAGGGGAGGGTAATCACTTCCTCACTCTCATACTGACCACTTCACTCTGTCTGGTACATAGGTTCCTGTGTTCCCTGACAGACGTCTTACTCTAGACACTGTCTTGTAAGTCCTACATAAGGGGAGGGTAATCACTTCCTCACTCTCATACTGACCACTTCACTCTGTCTGGTACATAGGTTCCTGTGTTCCCTGACAGACGTCTGACTCTAGGCACTGTCTTGTAAGTCCTACATAAGGGGAGGGTAATCACTTCCTCACTCTCATACTGAGCACTTCACTCTGTCTGGTACATAGGTTCCTGTGTTCCCTGACAGACGTCTGAGTCTAGACACTGTCTTGTAAGTCCTACATAAGGGGAGGGTAATCACTTCCTCACTCTTATACTGACCAATTCACTCTGTCTGGTACATAGGTTCCTGTGTTCCCTGACAGACGTCTGGCTCTAGACACTGTCTTGTAAGTCCTACATAAGGGGAGGGTAATCACTTCCTCACTCTCATACTGACCACTTCACTCTGTCTGGTACATAGGTTCCTGTGTTCCCTGACAGACGTCTGACTCTAGACACTGTCTTGTAAGTCCTACATAAGGGGAGGGTAATCACTTCCTCACCCTCATACTGACCACTTCACTCTGTCTGGTACATAGGTTCCTGTGTTCCCTGACAGACGTCTGACTCTAGACACTGTCTTGTAAGTCCTACATAAGGGGAGGGTAATCACTTCCACACTCTCATACTGACCACTTCACTCTGTCTGGTACATAGGTTCCTGTGTTCCCTGACAGACGTCTGACTCTAGACACTGTCTTGTAAGTCCTACATAAGGGGAGGGTAATCACTTCCTCACCCTCATACTGACCACTTCACTCTGTCTGGTACATAGGTTCCTGTGTTCCCTGACAGACGTCTGACTCTAGACACTGTCTTGTAAGTCCTACATAAGGCGAGGGTAATCACTTCCTCACTCTCATACTGACCACTTCACTCTGTCTGGTACATAGGTTCCTGTGTTCCCTGACAGACGTGTGACTCTAGACACTGTCTTGTAAGTCCTACATAAGGGGAGGGTAATCACTTCCTCACTCTCATACTGACCACTTCACTCTGTCTGGTACATAGGTTCCTGTGTTCCCTGACAGACGTCTGACTCTAGACACTGGCTTGTAAGTCCTACATAAGGGGAGGGTAATCACTTCCTCACTCTCATACTGACCACTTCACTCTGTCTGGTACATAGGTTCCTGTGTTCCCTGACAGACGTCTGACTCTAGACACTGTCTTGTAAGTCCTACATAAGGGGAGAGTAATCACTTCCTCACTCTCATACTGACCACTTCACTCTGTCTGGTACATAGGTTCCTGTGTTCCCTGACAGACGTGTGACTCTAGACACTGTCTTGTAAGTCCTACATAAGGGGAGGGTAATCACTTCCTCACTCTCATACTTGCAGGTGTTCACTCTGTCTGGTACATAGGTTCCTGTGTTCCCTGACAGACGTCTGAGTCTAGACACTGTCTTGTAAGTCCTACATAAGGGGAGAGTAATCACTTCCTCACTCTCATACTGACCACTTCACTCTGTCTGGTACATAGGTTCCTGTGTTCCCTGACAGACGTCTGACCCTAGACACTGTCTTGTAAGTCCTACATAAGGGGAGGGTAATCACTTCCTCACTCTCATACTGACCACTTCACTCTGTCTGGTTCATAGGTTCCTGTGTTCCCTGACAGACGTCTGACTCTAGACACTGACTTGTAAGTCCTACATAAGGGGAGGGTAATCACTTCCTCACTCTCATACTGACCACTTCACTCTGTCTGGTACATAGGTTCCTGTGTTCCCTGACAGACGTCTGACTCTAGACACTGTCTTGTAAGTCCTACATAAGGGGAGGTTAATCACTTCCTCACTCTCATACTGAGCACTTCACTCTGTCTGGTACATAGGTTCCTGTGTTCCCTGACAGACGTCTGACTCTAGACACTGTCTTGTAAGTCCTACATAAGGGGAGGGTAATCATGTAAAGAAGAAGCAGAACGTACATGTCAAACTGTTGCATCATTACCATTTAATTCTGCATGTGATTGTTGTGGGGTAACTGACCTAGTTTAGTTTGAAAGGTCAACCGATAGATACAAGTTTGATCATTGCCCATCTCCCTTCACAATGAACATCGGCGTTGATAAAAGTTGTGAAAAAGTTGATTTCCATAGCGACTGTCTCCATTCACAGCAACCTGTTGTGTTGAAGTTGCAGCACAAATCAATGTCTAGTTTTGACCGACTTGTGCTTTACTTCAGCGTATCGTTAGGATATACTCCTTCTAGCTAATATCTGCATATTATGTTGGTGGTTCCAGTGTTGCCAACCCTAGAGACAAATCGCTAGATCTGGATTCTTCTTAAGGGAATAGTGTGCTTCGAAATGTATGTGAAATGTATTATAACATTTCTTGAACAAAGTGATACACTTGACACCATGATAACCAGGGCACCATTTTCGACATTGCATAGTTCTTGTTTCTGGTTTTTTCAATGGAAAATATAAGTGAAGTACGATTTTATCAATGGCGATTAAAATTATGCAATTCTCATGGATCATATAAAATCATATTTTGGCTTTTTAAGCGTTTCTTGTATTGCACTCACAAATTCGATGTCGAGGTTTCCCCGGAAATATACGTTTTGAGAGAGGTGAATAAAAAATAATATTATATATATATATATATATATAAAAAGCGTTTTTAGAAAAAGGTCCGTGTGTGTCTGTGTGTGAGTCTGTGTTAGTCTGTCAGTCTGTGGACAGCATAACTCAAAAACGAAAAGTCTGTTAGTAACCAAAGTTGATATTTAAGTTTAATGTCTTTCAAGGATGCGACACGAAGATTTTGAAGAAAATAGCCCCACCCTAAACTACCGTATACATGGAACATTTTGATTTTCTTGAAAATGGCTCTAATGATTGTGATTAAAATGTGATATGTTTGGGTTATTTTTATGACAAATGAAATGTATATCTTGAATTTTCTGGCTATAGCCCCTGTAGTCGTATTTACTCTGGACGACTTTTGCATAACTGGTAAACCGTTAGAGATAGACCAAATCATACTATACAAAAATGTAGATCTTGATAAAATACACAATTTATATCGAAATAAATTTTCTTGTAGGTTGAACCATGATTGAGATATTCCTTGTTATGTGTGTGAGTTTCGGAAAACTTAAAACTTTCGTGAAATGGAACATTGTTGTTCCTTTTTTGTATGTTAAGTGTGCAAAGAGAACAGAATCTCAAAGCTTTAAAACATTTGACTATCGCTCAAAGTCTACTCTATTCCCATATTCCCCTTGTACCTACAAGGAAATAAGCAATAAGATAATCTGTACAAATGTTTATCTCAACTAACACGAACAAGATATAGGAATAAGAGTTTGTGAGAATGGTTAGTACAAGAGTAGAGAAAGTCATGTGAGTGCAACACATCACATTTTTATATTTCTATTCCAGTTTCGTATATCTGCTTGCAGTCCTCCCAAAGGCCGAATTTTCGTATCTCCTAATTATTGTCTATAATATTTCTTATAATTATCTTCCTTAGAAATGCACTTTTCAGCAAATTTGGAGGTAAGCTGTATGTAATTTGCTGTTCTAATTCTTTGTGATCGCCCTTCAAAATGTGACATTTCCTTCTGTTCAGAAATGAGAATTAGCTCTGGATTAAGCAATTATATTCAAAATGCAACAATAAGTTTAATATTACTTATTTATTATTGAGTGTGCTATGTTTTTAAACTAGATTTTGAATATAATGTTAACTATATTATAGTGTGAACATTAATTATTTAATGTATTATATGTATCATTAAAACTAATAGCATTGTAGTTTGTTTTCAGCGGTTGTTAGATCCTTTTTAGAATATTTCGTTGATATTTTTAAAGCAACTTATAGATCTTCAACTTTCGAATGCTGAAATGCGATAAACAGATTAAAGGACATGCGCATTAGACTAAACACAGCACTGTGAACATGCGAGGAAGTTGTTGCAACACACAAGCCCATTCAGATTTGTGCACCCAGGATTTAGTCTTCCCATACTCTTGTAACTTGCTCTTAGATTCAGACATACGTACAAAGGGAAACTTCGCAGGCAATGACTAATCTTAACACCATCTTACCAAACTGTACTAATGGAAATGTTTACTTCATCTAATACCTACATATAGTAAGTAGGGGAAATGTGTTATTCCCATAAAAAACTTCGACACCGAGCGTGTATCAAAATACACGTTGTTAAGTCCCCTAAATTAAAAGAAAAGGTCCGTGCATACATGAATAGCTTAACTGAAAAGCTAAATAGCAGTTAAATACCACACTTGGTATTTAAGTTCACCGCCCAAAGGCAACACACCGGTGCTACAATCCTGAAACAGATGGCACTCGCCTATCGACGTGGGACAACTATGAAAAACACAGGGACAGAGTGACCGGCCACACAGGGATGGAACTTGGTACCTCTCGAATGCGAGAGAATGCGTTACCGCAGATCCATTTCCTTCAATAAAAGTGGTTAGAGAAAACTCACATGAGATTTTCATGTTTTTATGAAGTGAGAGGGTTTAAAAATCTGCAGTATCGGTATCACTTCCTAACACACGTGAATGTCCACTACAAATGAATCCAGGTGTTGCTGTAAGGAAGTGCCAACATTTCATCGACGTAAAGTCGGCAGAGGACGTGGGTTATAAACGACAGATGCAGAGTTCGTGCAGTTAAATCTGCACTCTATTGAGCACTCTTCTCTTGCATCTCTGTTGATTCAAAGCGATGCTGTCGGCCCCAGTGGTCTGAAAATCGTCTCCGAACACATAAAAACAGAACGTACTGCAGCTCAGACTATGTATGTACTACAAGGTGTAAGGGAAGTCATTACATTCCTTCTAATATGTGCTTCATAGAAGCATTGCAAACAGAAAAGTATAATGACATTTTCTTCTTTGATGAGCCAATTTCGAAAACAAATGTTTTTGTTCCAAATCCGATGTGTAATTCCACAAGAATGTACGAAGATAAAAAAAATTGTTGCTTGTAAGATGCGCAGAGTAACATTTCTGACATGGCTTCGGTGGTAATTATGGGACATCACACAGGGTTTCGAAATAATTAACCACTTGAAAGGAATTTAAGGAATATTCTGAGCAGCTTTCTCAGACGTGTAGTAACTCGAAAACGTTGCGTTGAGTTTGATCAGGGATTCCAACCGGCTTGTGGATGTAAACAGGTCGGTGGCTTGCAGGGTAGTGTAATGTTTTGGGAGCTAACGATTCTGATTGGCCTACACTCGCAAGGACACGGCATGGTATTTGTTTACGCTCAATAGACGCATGGAATCGCTTTGTTCTCGCGAACTCATTGCCTAGTCACCTAGTGGTGTAAGGTAGCTAATCTCAAGCGTCATTTGAGGCGAGCGACACCCGTGGCAGTATACATTTTCAATTATATGAAGGCAATTTGTAAGACTATCCCACTCTTACTATGTTAAATTACTTGTGACTACTAAGACACCACGAATTTTGTGGCTATTGACTATGTTGCCCTGTTTACTCTGAATGGCTTGTGCATAACTGGTAAACCCTAAGAGATAGACAAAATCTTGCTGTACAAAGAATGTACAGCAAGAAACACACAATTTAGGTCTAAATACAATTTTTTGTAGAGTGAACCATTTCGGAGATATTCCTTGTTATTTGCGTGAGCTTTAGAGAACTTATACTTCTGCCAAATGGAACATCGTTATTCATTTTTATATGTTAACCGTGCAAAGAGCATGGAATTTGAAAGCTTTAAAGGATTTGACTATCACTCAGAGTCTACTGTATTCCCATAATCCCCTTGTACCTACAAGGAAATAAGCAATAAGATAATTTGTACAAATGTTTATCTCAACTAACATGAAGCAGATATAGGAATAAGAGTTTGTGAGAATGGCTAGAACAAGAGTAGAGAAAGTCATGTGAGTGCGAGTTAATGTGTTTCGTGAGATTAACACTAATTGGACGTCATTTATCACAATATTATGAAGTGTGTAGACGTTTACCTGGATTAACACGAAGGTAGAGGAATAAGCTTTCTAGTGAGTAGCTTGACTTTTTACAAGGATTCTCAGGTTTGAATAAGGGAACAGTAAGAATGCAAAGCACCGATCTATATCTGAAGCAAATACAAGCAATGACCGTATACGTTTTATTAGCATTTCATAAAATGTTAATTCGCAGTATAGCACCTGGCTTGGAATACAATTTGCTTGTGATTTGCAGTTTTCTGTATCAGCACTTGAGGTCAAAAAGTGTTACATAACGTGAACAGTAGGCGATAAAAGGAGGTTAACGCACACCAAATTGGGACTAAGAATATGCTTATATTGTGTGCGCACGCGCACTACCATTGATGTAGGTACATGTCCAGCCATTGACGTCATTCAACTACTCACATATAATTATTACCTCACCTTGGGTGTCCACAAGTGTTGCTTCCTATGATTATTACCTATAATTTATTCACTTGCTGCTGGGGAACACAGCAGGGGGTCCCCTAGTTATGGGTGACCATCCTGATTTTGGAAGCTTCATCTACGTCAAAAAATGACATGCGAACACCTCGATTATGGGCGCTCTAGACTTCTTTTGTTTGGCTACGTAATACCTATGTTGGTTTCAGTTGGTTTGTCCAAGTGCCCTTGGCGTACTAGATGAAATACCCGGCCGGCGTTGTCCGTATTTTAGCGATTTATCCCTGCAACTTGTAGACTTGGTATGCACTTGTGTATCTTGGAGACATTTAAACAACATTACTTAACATACTTGAATATTTCATTAAAACTTTTAGCATATTATAAGAAATAAACAATAAAAACTAAATGAATAAACAAATAACACTGGGAAGACATTATGCAAAAGCACTGTTTAATAACCACAAATACCACTGAAAAAAAGCTAGTAGAGAAAACCCTGTGAATGTAATATGTTGCATTTCTATTTCCATAATATAGAAAAGTGTAAGAATGGCTTGTAGAAGAGTGAGAAGAGTAATACATGTGAATGTGTTATATAAAAGAAAAGTGAGTAAATGTAAGACGTATTTCTATTTCAAACCTACAAAATTATATGAATTGTATGTAGAATTGGGAGTAGGGAAAGAAATGTTTTCTGAAAGAAAAGTGAGTATAGAAAACCGTGTGAAGGTAATATGTTCCATAATAAAACTTATTTTAAATATAATATAGGTCCATATCAAACGATAGGTCCGTCACAAATACCATTAATTGGCAATTCCCATACAAAATTACGAATTTCCATTTAATTTTTATTTACTTTTTTATTTTATTTTTCGTCTGTTACGTTGCCTTTTCCTAATGTTGTTTTTTCTAAGCCATCCCACTATTGGACCGAAAAGGGGGGAAAGTATATAGAGAGAGGTAATGTTTCATTTATTGTAAAATTACTCACGTTTTGATATCTTCAACTAAAAGTAAAGCTGTTACTCTGAACTTATTACTTTTACAAGTAAATTTGCTGTCAGTATGTGACGTAATGAGAAGGTAGAGTGCATGTTACACAACATAATGCTATGTCGATGTGCACATTTACAAATATGACGCAATTTATTGACGAGGCACCCCTAGGATACTAGAGGCAAGCTCATAGAATCAAATAGAGGCAGGTAACGCTTCATAAAATTCACTGAAATGCGACCTTTAACCGCTAAGAAGGGTTAGATTGTGTGTGTGTGTATGTTGTTTAAGGGCCCGTCGACAACTAGGTCATTAGAGCGGATGGTAATGATCAGGGAGCGGGGTTTTAGTAAGAAACCCATCAAGTTAACCGTGCACCTACAACGGAAGTGGAAGCGTCGGCCGGCGACCTTGCACTGCTCTTGTGAACAAGGCAATACATCCCTCACGCTACCTGCCGGCTCTATACTCCATGCTGTTAATATCATTCCTATGTTTACTTACTAAAACCCCGCTCCCTGGTAATGATAATAATTTATTGTTCCTGTTTATTATTTAATTGTTGTAGTTACTAACTACCAGAACCATCGGTTTATTGTGGGCAAGACACTGATCAAAAGTACACATCAACGTCTTGTAGCATATGTGACAAATTAAAATAATTCTGATCATTCTTTCAGTCTAGATTTATTTTCGTGTAAGAGATAGCTTTGGGAACCTGATGACGTATCTCTAGATATATTCCTCTAAAAGCACTACCGGGGTTTTTATTCGACGGGGAGGGCCCACGTAAAACCAGTGGTAATAGTGCACATGTTTAAACAGCACTGCGGTGAAACACTTTTACATCCTCTACTGGTAAGTAGAGGAAGTATTGTATTCCACCCAAAAATTCGATGCCGAGCTTTCACCGGAAATGTGTTTTGAGACCCTCTGAATACAAAAAAGAAGCATTTTGGAAAAAGGTCCACACGCGCGCACGTGTGTGTGTCAGTCTGTGGACAGCATAACTCAAAAAGGAAAAGTCGGTTAGAAACCAAATTTGGTATTTAAGTTTAATGTCTTTCAAGAATGCGACACGAATATTTTGAAGAAAATAGCACTACCCTTCATATGGAAGATTTTTCGAAAATTTTGATTTTCTTGAAAATGGCTCTAACGATTTTGATTAAAATGTCATATGTTTAAGATATTTGTGTGATAAATGAAACGTATATCTTGAATTTTAGGGCTATAGCCCTGTAGTCCTGTTTACTCTGGATGACTTTTGAATAACTCGTAAACCGTAAGAGATAGACAAAATCTTGCTATACAAAAAGTAGACCTTGCTAAAAGACGCAATTCCTTGTTATTTGTGTCAGTTTCGGAAAACTTAAAACTTTCGTGAAATGGAACATCGTTGTTCATTTTTTTATGTTAAATGTGCAAAGAGAACGGGATCTTAAAGCTTTAAAAAATTTGACTATCGTTATTCTAATATTCCTCTTGTACCTACAAGTAAATAAGCAATAAGATAATTTGTAAGAATGCTTAGTACAAGAGTAGAGAAAGTCATGTGAGTGCAACACATCAGAATTTTTTGTATTATTTTAGGCAGGATAAAGGATTAACTTTTTGTTTCAGTCGTAAATATATTTTACGCATAAGAAAAGGAAATGAAATCTGCAGTCCAATATTATGTTTAATATTGCCTTGGAATGAAAGAAAAATGTTACACTGTAGAAAGTCGCAAAACAAAAACGAAATTATGACTGTATGCCAATAAATACAAATTCATGTAAGTTGATAAACCCAGATAAGAGCGCAAAATGTTGACCTTTTACTGCCTTTCGTAGATTATGGGAATGGAGTGGAAATTCATATTTAGTTCTAGTTTCATGTGACTAAGTTGTGCTGTCGAGAGTGACAAAGGCAGTGCCACAAGTGATTCCCAGATCATAACTTCGCCAGTACTAAGTGACAAGAGATTTTATCAACACCATAACTTGGTAAATCTGTTTCAGGAAGAAGATGCTGCCTTAACGAATAACATAATTATTAAAATAATGTTTTTAAACACACACACGCAAATAAAGAGTTGAGAAGTCAACAGTGTCTACTGTTTTAAACGAGGTGGTCAAGATCTTGTACTGACAGACGATTAGCAGAACAAGCTGACTGGAAAATTAATCACTTGCAACATTATAGTGTCATAAATCATATTTGCACGTGTGAACTCGAATATGTCAGAGATAAGAGAAGCGTGCGTGGAACACATGCATTCATTTCTGGGCACTTTTCTCATTGATTGGCAGGCAAATAGTAGCGGCATTGCACTTGGTACTTGAGTAACGTACAGTAAGGATTGCATCACTTGCGGAAACAGAGTAGGTACCTGTCGAAAGGGTGGCTGTGGCGGGAGGTCGCGGGTTCGGCAGTCTCCTACTTGTAAGCAAATGTGCATAATTAGTTATTTGTTATTGCCTTGGAGCAATTGATTTTTCCTGTTTAGTTAATATTAATTTCTCATTATTGATATTGTGACTTTTTTTGGTTGTGTTGTAAAGTAGACAGATGTAGTCGAGATAAAGAAACACTTTTATTTCCGTAAACAGTAACTTGTACACTCGTTGCAACAGCAAGAAAGTCTTTTCCGATTCTCCAACAGCACGACTCCGAATTCGTAACACAAAGAACTGTCCCTTCTCCGTCGGCACAACTCTTCACATCGTCTGTCTGTCTCCGTCGGCACGACTACTCAACCTTCACATACGTCTGACTGACTCTTCTGTCAATCAATCAATCAAAATTGGATTTTGGGTTTGGTAGAACCAAAACCCAGGCAGTTTAGGGTTTTACCTATTTATATCTCCCAGGCACTATTCTGGAAGCTTCAGGAACGTTCAGTTATTGCGGCGAGATATACAAAGTAGAAGATTCCAGTAGCCTCTATCCTTTTCTCTCTTTCGGCAAGCGCCCCAACAATGCGGCCATTCTCTGTCTCTTTCCTTCGGCTCCTTTGCGGTAGCGCCGACAATAATGCGATGGGTGACACTGCTGCTGTCGGCAATTAGATGCGGCGGGAGCGGTGACAATATGTACTAAACATCCATTTCCTTATTTTAGCCACATGTAAATCTTAATTAACTTAATCTCTAGAAGAATCAGCATTCAATATTTTTGTTAAGTTATCTTGCTATTTGGAATATTTAGTTATTGTTGTTGGTGAATACATTGGCTTTAACAGAAAGCTGAACGCTGGAAAATGTCAGTTGAATTTTAGGCTAAGGCAGTGGTCACAGTTTGAGGCAGTGATCCAGGTTGAGACAGTGGTCACAGTTTGAGGCAGTGGTCACAATTTGAGGCAGTGGTCACAGTTTGAGGCAGTGATCACAGTTTGAGGCAGTGATCCAGGTTGAGACAGTGGTCACAGTTTGAGGCAGTGGTCACAGTTTGAGGCAGTGGTCACAGTTTGAGGCAGTGGTCACAGTTTGAGACAGTGGTCACAGTTTGAGGCAGTGGTCACAGTTTGAGGCAGTGATCACAGTTTGAGGCAGTGATCCAGGTTGAGACAGTGGTCACAGGTTGAGACAGTGGTCACAGTTTGAGACAGTGGTCACAATTTGAGGCAGTGGTCACAGTTTGAGGCAGTGATCACAGTTTGAGGCAGTGATCACAGATTAAGACAGTGATCACAGTTTGAGGCAGTGATCCAGGTTGAGACAGTGGTGAGAGTTTGAGGCAGTGGTCACAGGTTGAGACAGTGGTCACAGTTTGAGGCAGTGGTCACAGTTTGAGGCAGTGGTCACAGTTTGAGACAGTGGTCACAGTTTGAGGCAGTGATCCAGGTTGAGACAGTGGTCACAGTTTGAGACAGTGGTCACAGTTTGAGGCAGTGGTCACGGTTTGAGGCAGTGATCACAGATTGAGACAGTGATCACAGTTTGAGGCAGTGATCCAGGTTGAGACACTGGTCACAGTTTGAGGCAGTGATCCAGGTTGAGACAGTGGTCACAGTTTGAGACAGTGGTCACAGTTTGAGGCAGTGGTCACAGTTTGAGGAAGTGGTCACAGTTTGAGGCAGTGATCACAGTTTGAGCCAGTGATCCAGGTTGAGACAGTGGTCACAGTTTGAGGCAGTGGTCAAAGTTTGAGGCAGTGGTCACAGTTGGAGACAGTGGTCACAGTTGGAGACAGTGGTCACAGTTTGAGACAGTGATCACAGTTTGAGACAGTGGTCACAGTTTGAGGCAGTGGTCACAGTTTGAGGCAGTGATCCAGGTTGAGACAGTGGTCACAGTTTGAGGCAGTGATCACAGTTTGAGACAGTGATCACAGTTTGAGGCAGTGGTCACAGTTTGAGACAGTGATCACAGTTTGAGGCAGTGGTCACAGTTTGAGGCAGTGGTCACAGTTTGAGGCAGTGATCACAGTTTGAGGCAGTGATCACAGTTTGAGGCAGTGATCCAGGTTGAGACAGTGGTCACAGTTTAAGACAGTGGTCACAGTTTAAGACAGTGGTCACAGTTTGAGGCAGTGGTCACAGTTTGAGGCAGTGGTCACAGTTTGAGGCAGTGATCACAGTTTGAGGCAGTGATCACAGATTGAGACAGTGATCACAGTTTGAGGCAGTGATCCAGGTTGAGACAGTGGTCACAGTTTGAGGCAGTGATCACAGGTTGAGACAGTGGTCACAGTTTGAGGCAGTGATCACAGTTTGAGGCAGTGGTCACAGGTTGAGACAGTGGTCACAGGTTGAGACAGTGGTCACAGGTTGAGGCAGTGGTCACAGTTTGAGGCAGTGATCACAGTTTGAGGCAGTGATCACAGATTGAGACAGTGATCACAGTTTGAGGCAGTGATCCAGGTTGAGACAGTGGTCACAGTTTGAAACAGTAGTCACAGGTTGAGACATTGGTCACAGTTTGAGACAGTGGTCACAGTGGTCACAGTTTGAGACAGTGGTCACAGTTTGAGGCAGTGATCCAGGTTGAGACAGTGGTCACAGATTGAGGCAGTGGTCACAGTTTGAGGCAGTGGTCACAGTTTGAGGCAGTGGTCACAGTTTGAGGCACTGATCACAAATTGAGACAGTGATCACAGTTTGAGGCAGTGATCCAGGTTGAGACAGTGGTCACAGTTTGAGACAGTGGTCACAGGTTGAGGCAGTGATCCAGGTTGAGACAGTGGTCATAGATTGAGGCAGTGGTCACAGGTTGAGGCAGTGATCCAGGTTGAGACAGTGGTCACACTTTGAGGCAGTGATCCAGGTTGAGGCAGTGGTCACAGTTTGAGACAGTGATCACAGTTTGAGACAGTGATCACAGTTTGAGGCAGTGGTCACAGTTTGAGGCAGTGGTCACAGTTTGAGGCAGTGATCACAGTTTGAGGCAGTGATCACAGTTTGAGGCAGTGATCCAGGTTGAGACAGTGGTCACAGTTTAAGACAGTGGTCACAGTTTAAGACAGTGGTCACAGTTTGAGGCAGTGGTCACAGTTTGAGGCAGTGGTCACAGTTTGAGGCAGTGATCACAGTTTGAGGCAGTGATCACAGATTGAGACAGTGATCACAGTTTGAGGCAGTGATCCAGGTTGAGACAGTGGTCACAGTTTGAGGCAGTGATCACAGGTTGAGACAGTGGTCACAGTTTGAGGCAGTGATCACAGTTTGAGGCAGTGGTCACAGGTTGAGACAGTGGTCACAGGTTGAGGCAGTGGTCACAGGTTGAGGCAGTGGTCACAGTTTGAGGCAGTGATCACAGCTTGAGGCAGTGATCACAGATTGAGACAGTGATCACAGTTTGAGGCAGTGATCCAGGTTGAGACAGTGGTCACAGTTTGAGACAGTGGTCACAGGTTGAGACATTGGTCACAGTTTGAGACAGTGGTCACAGTGGTCACAGTTTGAGACAGTGGTCACAGTTTGAGGCAGTGATCCAGGTTGAGACAGTGGTCACAGATTGAGGCAGTGGTCACAGTTTGAGGCAGTGGTCACAGTTTGAGGCAGTGGTCACAGTTTGAGGCAGTGATCACAGATTGAGACAGTGATCACAGTTTGAGGCAGTGATCCAGGTTGAGACAGTGGTCACAGTTTGAGACAGTGGTCACAGGTTGAGGCAGTGATCCAGGTTGAGACAGTGGTCACAGATTGAGGCAGTGGTCACAGTTTGAAGCAGTGGTCACAGTTTGAGACAGTGATCCAGGTTGAGACAGTGGTCACCGTTTGAGACAGTGGTCACAGGTTGAGACAGTGGTCACAGTTTGAGACAGTGGTCACAGTTTGAGGCAGTGGTCACAGTTTGAGGCAGTGGTCACAGTTTGAGACAGTGGTCACAGTTTGAGGCAGTGATCACAGTTTGAGGCAGTGATCCAGGTTGAGACAGTGGTCACAGTTTGAGGCAGTGGTCACAGTTTGAGACAGTGATCCAGGTTGAGACAGTGGTCGCAGTTTGAGGCAGTGGTCGCAGGTTGAGGCAGTGGTCACAGGTTGAGACAGTGGTCACAGTTTGAGGCAGTGGTCACAGTTTGAGACAGTGGTCACAGTTTGAGGCAGTGGTCACAGTTTGAGGCAGTGGTCACAGTTTGAGGCAGTGGTCACAGTTTGAGGCAGTGATCCAGGTTGAGACAGTGGTCACAGATTGAGGCAGTGGTCACAGTTTGAGGCAGTGATCCAGGTTGAGGCAGTGGTCACAGTTTGAGGCAGTGGTCACAGTTTGAGACAGTGACCACAGTTTGAGACAGTGGTCACAGTTTGAGGCAGTGGTCACAGTTTGAGGCAGTGGTCACAGTTTGAGGCAGTGGTCACAGTTTGAGGCAGTGATCACAGTTTGAGGCAGTGGTCACAGTTTGAGACAGTGATCACAGTTTGAGACAGTGGTCACAGTTTGAGGTAGAAATTACGGATTGAGTTACTACAGAGTTTGATGATAACTCCTAGTTTGAGGCAGTGGTCGCAGTTTGAGGCAGTGATCCAGGTTGAGGCAGTGGTCGCAGTTTGAGGCAGTGGTCACAGTTTGAGACAGTGGTCACAGTTTGAGACAGTGGTCACAGTTTGAGACAGTGATCACAGTTTGAGGCAGTGGTCACAGTTTGAGGCAGTGGTCACAGTTTGAGGCAGTGGTCACAGTTTGAGACAGTGATCACAGTTTGAGGCAGTGGTCACAGTTTGAGGCAGTGGTCACAGGTTGAGGCAGTGATCCAGGTTGAGACAGTGGTCACAGTTTGAGGCAGTGATCCAGGTTGAGGCAGTGGTCACAGTTTGAGGCAGTGGTCACAGTTTGAGACTGTGGTCACAGTTTGAGACAGTGATCACAGTTTGAGGCAGTGGTCACAGTTTGAGGCAGTGGTCACAGTTTGAGGCAGTGGTCACAGTTTGAGGCAGTGATCCAGGTTGAGACAGTGGTCACAGTTTGAGGCAGTGGTCACAGTTTGAGGCAGTGGTCACAGTTTGAGGCAGTGGTCACAGTTTGAGACAGTGGTCACAGTTTGAGACAGTGGTCACAGTTTGAGACAGTGGTCACAGTTTGAGGTTGAAATTACGGATTGAGTTACTACAGAGTTTGATGATAACTCCTAGTTTGAGACAGTGGTCACAGTTTGAGACAGTGGTCACAGTTTGATGTAGAAATTACGGATTGATTTACTACAGAGTTTGATGATAACTCCTAGTTTGAGGCAGTGGTCACAGTTTGAGGCAGTGGTCACAGTTTGAGGTAGAAATTACGGATTAAGTTACTACAGAGTTTGATGATAACTCCTAGTTTGAGACAGTGGTCACAGTTTGAGGCAGTGGTCACAGTTTGAGACAGTGGTCACAGTTTGAGGTAGTAATTACGGATTGAGTTACTACAGAGTTTGATGATAACTCCTAGTTTGAGACAGTGGTCACAGTTTGAGGCAGTGGTCACAGTTTGAGACAGTGGTCACAGTTTGAGGCAGTGGTCACAGTTTGAGACAGTGGTCACAGTTTGAGGCAGTGGTCACAGTTTGAGGTAGTAATTACGGATTGAGTTACTACAGAGTTTGATGATAACTCCTAGTTTGAGGCAGTGGTCACAGTTTGAGGCAGTGGTCACACTTTGAGGTAGAAATTACGGATTGAGTTACTACAGAGTTTGATGATAACTCCCAGTTTGAGACAGTGATCACAGTTTGAGACAGTGGTCACAGTTTGAGGTAGAAATTACGGATTGAGTTACTACAGAGTTTGATGATAACTCCCAGTTTGAGACAGTGGTCACAGTTTGAGGCAGTGGTCACAGGTTGAGACAGTGGTCACAGGTTGAGACAGTGGTCACAGTTTGAGACAGTGGTCACAGTTTGAGGCAGTGGTCACAGTTTGAGGCAGTGGTCACAGTTTGAGGCAGTGATCACAGTTTGAGGCAGTGGTCACAGTTTGAGGCAGTGGTCACAGTTTGAGACAGTGGTCACAGTTTGAGACAGTGATCACAGTTTGAGACAGTGGTCACAGTTTGAGGTAGTGGTCACAGTTTGAGGTAGAAATTACGGATTGAGTTACTACAGAGTTTGATGATAACTCCTAGTTTGAGGCAGTGGTCGCAGTTTGAGGCAGTGATCCAGGTTGAGGCAGTGGTCACAGTTTGAGGCAGTGGTCACAGTTTGAGACAGTGGTCACAGTTTGAGACAGTGGTCACAGTTTGAGACAGTGATCACAGTTTGAGGCAGTGATCACAGTTTGAGGCAGTGGTCACAGTTTGAGGCAGTGGTCACAGTTTGAGACAGTGGTCACAGTTTGAGACAGTGATTACAGTTTGAGGCAGTGGTCACAGTTTGAGGCAGTGGTAACAGTTTGAGGCAGTGATCCAGGTTGAGACAGTGGTCACAGTTTGAGGCAGTGATCCAGGTTGAGGCAGTGGTCACAGTTTGAGGCAGTGGTCACAGTTTGAGACAGTGGTCACAGTTTGAGACAGTGGTCGCAGTTTGAGACAGTGATCACAGTCGGAGGCAGTGGTCACAGTTTGAGGCAGTGGTCACAGTTTGAGGCAGTGATCCAGGTTGAGACAGTGGTCACAGTTTGAGGCAGTGGTCACAGATTGAGGCAGTGATCCAGGTTGAGACAGTGGTCACAGTTTGAGGCAGTGGTCACAGTTTGAGGCAGTTGTCACAGTTTGAGACAGTGATCACAGTTTGAGGCAGTGGTCACAGTTTGAGGCAGTGGTCACAGTTTGAGGCAGTGGTCACAGTTTTAGACAGTGGTCACAGTTTGAGGCAGTGGTCACAGTTTGAGGCAGTGGTCACAGTTTGAGGCAGTGGTCACAGTTTGAGGCAGTGGTCACAGTTTGAGGCAGTGGTCACAGATTGAGGCAGTGGTCACAGTTTGAGGCAGTGGTCACAGTTTGAGGCAGTGGTCACAGTTTGAGGCAGTGATTACAGTTTGAGGCAGTGGTCACAGTTTGAGACAGTGGTCACAGTTTGAGACAGTGATCACAGTTTGAGACAGTGGTCACAGTTTGAGGTAGTGGTCACAGTTTGAGACAGTGGTCACAGTTTGAGGTAGAAATTACGGATTGAGTTACTACAGAGTTTGATGATAACTCCTAGTTTGAGGCAGTGGTCGCAGTTTGAGGCAGTGATCCAGGTTGAGGCAGTGGTCACAGTTTGAGGCAGTGGTCACAGTTTGAGACAGTGGTCACAGTTTGAGACAGTGGTCACAGTTTGAGACAGTGATCACAGTTTGAGGCAGTGATCACAGTTTGAGGCAGTGGTCACAGTTTGAGGCAGTGGTCACAGTTTGAGACAGTGATTACAGTTTGAGGCAGTGGTCACAGTTTGAGGCAGTGGTAACAGTTTGAGGCAGTGATCCAGGTTGAGACAGTGGTCACAGTTTGAGGCAGTGATCCAGGTTGAGGCAGTGGTCACAGTTTGAGGCAGTGGTCACAGTTTGAGACAGTGGTCACAGTTTGAGACAGTGGTCACAGTTTGAGACAGTGGTCACAGTTTGAGACAGTGGTGACAGTTTGAGACAGTGATCACAGTCGGAGGCAGTGGTCACAGTTTGAGGCAGTGGTCACAGTTTGAGGCAGTGATCCAGGTTGAGACAGTGGTCACAGTTTGAGGCAGTGGTCACAGATTGAGGCAGTGATCCAGGTTGAGACAGTGGTCACAGTTTGAGGCAGTGGTCACAGTTTGAGGCAGTTGTCACAGTTTGAGACAGTGATCACAGTTTGAGGCAGTGGTCACAGTTTGAGGCAGTGGTCACAGTTTGAGGCAGTGATCACAGTTTGAGGCAGTGGTCACAGTTTTAGACAGTGGTCACAGTTTGAGGCAGTGGTCACAGTTTGAGGCAGTGGTCACAGTTTGAGGCAGTGGTCACAGTTTGAGGCAGTGGTCACAGATTGAGGCAGTGATCCAGGTTGAGACAGTGGTCACAGTTTGAGGCAGTGGTCACAGTTTGAGGCAGTAATCACAAGATGGAGAATCAGATCCTGCATGCGAGTTTTCCTGCCCAGGCATGTATGTATACAGCAAGTAATTCGGAAAGGCGATCACATTCCTCTGTCTTCGTGCTGGCGGGTGAAGTGCTCTAAGGCTTCTTTGATTGGCATGTAAGGAAGGAAACCCTTTCCCCGACACGACACGATGCCATTATCGCTTGCACATCACAATGTTCCACACCCTAATAAATATGTCAGAATGCTTTGAAATTGACAGAACAAGCACTCCGTGGCCGAACTGCTTTTTCCTAATGTCAATCTTGATTGAAAGAAACAACACATTGGCAATGTTAGCTTCTCTTAGCCGGCTTACAAGGACGCGTATTCCAGCCAAGTATTGCTTCCTTCACCTTAACAATCTACTGCATCAATTACTGTATTACGTATGCCCTTTTACTTCTAATTCCTGAACCGGCGTACGTACATACAGGGTGGAAGTGAAATGATCCGCCAGACTTGGACAGCGAATTTCTCATGTTGTGAATAACAAGAACGTCTAATACCGAAATGTTGAAATGTTCATAGTTTTAGGAAAAAAATATTTTTATAAAAAAAATTTATCACAACCTGGCTGAAAAATTATTAATTGAAGGTTCTTGATTTATGGGTGGTTCTTGATTTTTTTCATAGAAAATTGAATAAACTTTTTCCTTTGGCGTATTTTAATAGATTCAACGGTTTTTGTGTAAATTAAATTTAAAAAAAAAACACAATGTATTCCAACAAAAAGGCAACAAAATGAATAACGACATCCCATTTGAAAAAAATGTATTAGAAAATGTAGATAAATAACAAGGAATATCTCTCAAGTGGTTCACTCCACACCAAGAAGAACAACTATTTGATATAAATTGTGTATTTTAATGAGACCTGAATTTTTAATGTACTAAGATTTTGTCTATCTCATACGGTTTAGCAGATATGTAAAAGTTATCCAAAATGAACAGCACTTCGAAGGCTATTCTCAAAAGTTTGTAGATATACATTTCATTTGACGTGAAAATATCTTAAATATATATTATTGTAATCAAAATCGTTAAAGCCATTATGTAAAGGTTAGGCTACTGTGGGGGTGGATTTTCTTAAAAATCTTTGTTTCACATCCGTGGAAGATGGCGAAATTCAATACCAAGTTTAGTATTTGATTGACTTCGTTTTTTATGTTGTTACTCCACACACGAACCTGTTTTAAAAATATTTTTTATTCCATGGACCTCAAAACATGTATTTACATTAAAATTTCTTTATCTATTTTAGGGTGGAGTGTAATAGCTTCTTCTATCTATTGTTTAGGTACATGGTAGAGAAGGTAAAAATGAATTTGTTTATAATGAAAATCGATCTAGATTGCCTTGTATTAAGCAATTGTTCAACCTTTGCGAATATAGTTTTAAATATGCTTGTATTACAAACTGCCAAATTGTAGCCCAAGTCGTTTAGATGTTATGATTTTGTTTTAAGTGCAGTAAGGAGGAAATCCCATAACGCAGATGATGCCATCATTCTCAGCACTAACTAACCTACATATACAAGAGCATTGAGTAACGACTCCTGGGTTGTTTTCCAGCACGGCATTATTATATTGTGATATTTTGGCCAATCGCCATAGCTGCACAATGTATCGTCCTGACGTACGTATAATTTAGGGAATTTCGCTGTGGCGCATATGTGTAGTGGAAATAGTTATAACATTCCAACCAATAAAACAAAACGATACTGGATTAGTGGGTATTTAAATCACAGCTGCTGCGATATATTAATGGATTTAGACGTAATCTCACACAATGTTTGCTATTCCATTGTCAGTAATATGCTATACAAATCTCCTCTGCAAAATTGACGTTATATTAGCACTATTGCATCGCTTCCCGTGGTACATATGTTAAGATTTATTTTATTTCTTTAAATTAGTGGTGCCTTTTCGTTACCTATATAATTACATGCAGTGCATTAACAAAATGCAAGCATCCGTCGCCGAGCTGGTACCGCTATATATGTTACTGTGGCAAAATCCAATCCAGTAAATGTTTGCACAAACACATTTATCTTTTTCTGACGTTAACTCTGTCTTTAGTCTTTGGTGATATAACAATTAACTGTTTTCTTCTCGTAACCTTGACTCACTCCTTTCACTGTCTCTCCTCACTTTCTCTGTGTCTCAGACACTGACTCCGACGACACAATCACTCAACACTCATTAAAACCTCTTCACTTCGACGCGACGCATGTTTCACATCTGCATCGCGCTCACTGACCGACATAAAAACTGGCTGCCTCCACGCGCTCTACAAGCTTTTATAGCGGCGATGACGGAGCCAGATATTTCTAGAACTTCTTCAAACAAACCGGCCGCTGGACACTTCTCGAATCATCTGCCGCTCTGATTGTTGTCACGTGTTCACCTACGTGAGTGGTGTGGGAAAGCTTGACTGTGAGCGCTTTTGATACCAGCCGCGCCTGGTATGTGGTGTCAAGTTGATTGGCCCCAACCGTCCTTTCTTGTGCGCCGCGGCTGGTGCCTTTTGCATACTTTCTTTCCAAGCGGAGAGTCTAACCTATTCATCGTATTTCCTTAAAATTTGTAACCTCAAACGGCGTCAAGTCCGACGTCGGTGTGAGTAGCTCAGTTGGTTTAGACGCTGGTCAAACGCAAGGTCGCAGGTTCAAACCCGGCCCAGACCGGATACCAGTAATTCTGTATGGCAACTTTATCGGAAGTAATCAATCAGAGCTCCAGAATTTTGTTTTGAGAGAATCTGGAGTTTAAATTGTATTGTGACGTTGGACTCGGTACACAACAAAGGACGATCGGGGCCAAGCTACTTCACACGCCATGCTGGCGAGCGGGCAAAGGCGTTCAAGCTCACGCTGCCTCGTGCGACTGCTGTGTGTACGTGACTGTCAGCAATCGAAGCTGCGGAAACAAAAGGGTGTCGAGAACGTTCACAAGACCTGTAGTTACAGACATGAGCCGGTCAGTGTGCTAGTGAGTGCAAGACAGAGAGCTGTGTGTGTCGTCGTGAACGATACGTTGGTCTTAAAGAAGATTCTAATGGACGTGAAGTGATTATAACGTCGTAGTGAGTGTACGAGAGACAGTGAAAGGACTGAGTAAGGTTACGAGAAGTAAACGTTGTGAGTTGTGATAACACTAATGACTTGATTGTGTTAACGAGAGCAAAACTGTATTTGTGTTACAATTTTAGAAGACAATTAAGTGATAGAAAAATAACCGTACTGGATTTTTGGCATTTGCTACAGTATTTATTTTTACTATTTTACGAATACTATGATTAAAAATAATATATCCATAAAATGGGTTTACAGAAGATTAATAAAAATGGTTCTCTTATCTCATTCGGATGCATTGTCTAAGCAGAGGGTTGCAAATGAGTATAGAAGTGAGTTTGAAGATCTTGAGTAGCTTATAATTTTCACTTGTATGTAACACTCTGTCCAGATTGGTCAGATATTGCAATTAGCTGGGGTTGTTTTTCAAATTGTATAATCTTATCAAATTATATAGCTTAAGTGCCCAAATTTGTATCCTAGTTAGTAAAGCGATATAATATTGTCTATACAGGGATGCAAAATATCATGTGTATGAGGTATTATACAATTAAAAATAAGGGTTGCATAGCTTTTGGAAGTTGGTCGAAATTGCGACTCGTTAGTTTTTAAAGGTTTATAAGCTTGGCCTATAATTTGATACGTAAGTTAGAGTTTGAAAATAAGGGTAGTGGAAGTTCTTGAAAGAGTCGCTTATTTTTGCAGGTTATAAAACCCTAATGTACTAAGTTTTGTCAAAATCACAACAAAAATACTCCTTGATAACAAAGTTGAGCGAAAACAGTGGGCAATTTCCCCTGTTCCAATAACTCAATTTTAAAGCATTTTAAGCCTCCCTATTTACCCTTTTGGAATCGAAGTTATTAAAAGTGCGCAATTTTCACTATTAAGCTCCGAAAATATCCTTTGATGTACATATTCAACGAAACAGGGTTGAAATTGGGGTGGGTGAATATGACACCAGTTTAAACATTTCTGGGAACATTATTTATCTGTATGCGTCCGAAAGAACCAACGATTTTCAGTGGTAAAAGAATTTTTAGAATCTGTCTCTTTGTCACACGTATACTTTAAACTGTATATATGCCTACATAAGTTTAACGTCTTTTAATTAGGTTATGTCGCACAAAGAACGAATTAAATAGGTGAAACGATACCCAGATGGGCTCGGGGTCCATAGATCCGATATTTACCTTTGCAGAAGAAGGAAAATCCCGTAAATAGGCCTTTATTCAGGTAATTCACCCTAAGTGAGATTTGAACTAGGGACCGCTTGAGTGTGAGGCACACACGAAATTGAAATTGAGTTTTCATTTTTTCACGCTATGGTTCGCAGTGTCCCAGTCTATTTTGGCCATGAAAGACAGCTTAATTTCGTTCAGAGATGTTTTTATCAGGGTTGAGGTTCTTTTATGTGCCGTAAATCTACTATAGGGGACCACCGGCTTTACCTCCCTCCTGAAGGAAGCTAAGGACTTTTACGCCCGAAAAACTCGTTCGCCCTCCGCCGGGATTGAACCCTCGACCTCCGGAACCGGAGGCTACCAGCATATTACCCCAAGGACAAGCAAACACGCTAGCTTCACGCTGTGCAGTACTTAATAAGAAGTTGACGACACTGAGAAAATAAAGATAATTGCAAATCTATGTGTGACAAAAACGCAAAACTATAAAATAAAAATATTAAAACAGTTCATGGTCCGATAATCAATGGTTTCCTGATAATTTACGCCTTCCGATCAGTGTTGCAAACATGAAAGTTCCCTATTAAATTTTGTTCATTGACGTTGCATACTTATTATTTAGCTAAAAATAAATCCAAAATCTAAGTACTACTTGCAGTTTATATTAGTTATCCTTGTTTATTGACATGCAGCTGTTAAAACTAGGACTTCATTTTGTATGGTTCCAAGGAGATTTAACAGTAAAGATATAATATTTATATATAATAATCCATTAAACTTCAGAACGCCTTGCTTGACAAAAATACGAAACTAATGTTATTTAATATACTCCTTAAGTAGGTAGTTTGTTTTATCTTCTGTTATTGTATTATTCACTAAAATAGACAAACCAAATCTAACTCCAGGTTGTGTTATTCTTATACAAAATCACTCGTAACTTGCAGTCGCTAGCCATTTTTTTTTCTCGGAATAACACAAACTACAGTTAGATTACTTATGTGAAAATTGAGAGAAAGCGCAGTTGTGATTAGTCCAAATTCACAAATGTGTAACCAGGCTTAAAAACAAATGAATGTAGAACTTGACAGCGTTTACTCTGTATGACTATGTTGAGAAGGTTTGGGCCCTATTCGCACCGTATTATGTATATACACTGTGCTGTATGCAGACCAGCCTACGCTACGGTTTCTGCAGTGTAGTGTTTGTGGTGGGGGTGTTTGGCAGCCTGGAAGGGAGACAGCCAGGCCCGTCGCTCGGTCGGACTGTTGACTGCATGCTGATGCTCATCTCGGTATCACAGAGGGGTGCTACCGGCTGGCTGGCTGGCTCAACTGTAATCGATTTGTGGAGTGATCGACCTTCCTCTAAAAATGCAGCCTCCCGGAGCCCTTTCTTGTCCAATGTTTGCTACTGAGCATTTAGAGCAAGTGCTGCTACGTTACAGTCAACACGAGAGGCAAAAATGATTAATGAGAAGGCGTTTTATCAGTCAGTGTGTTCACAATGACCCATTTCACCTCGGCAGTTCAGAGCAGATAGCACTGCCGTTGTTTATTTACGGCCAACGGAGCAACTAGCGCGTACGTACATACAATGTGTTGCTAAATATCCCGAGCAATACTTATTTGTAAAATGTTTAACGTTATTGTGACTTAACCCAGTTATTCAAACTGTTACGTAATAACTCCAGTTTTCAGTGGTGAACTGGTTCCAATTATCACTTCACTTCCTCCGCGTAACGAAACAAAATTCTGATGTGTTGCACTTAGGTGACTTTCTCTACTCTCGTACAAAATATTATTTTCTTGTAGGTGGAAGAAAAAATATGGGAATACAGTAAGTGATAGCAAATGTTTTAAAACTAGTCGCTATGTGATAACTTTGAAATTCCATTCCCTTTGCATGATCAAGAGATAAAAAGATGAATAACGACCTCCCATTTGAGAAAGATACACGTATTCGAAAATTCAGAATATTCTCTCTATATAAGGAGGGGGGAGGAGGAGAAAGAAGTGTACTTGTGAGAACACCGTGTGAATGTAATACATTATATTTCTATTTAAATAATATAGAAAATTTTGTGAGTTGTATTTCACAGGGCGAGTAGAAAATATATGATTATGTTAACGTAGAACTAAAGCGAGTAGAGAAAACTGTTTGAATGTAACACATTGCATTTGTATTTGAATAATAGAAAATTGTATGTTGAAGAGCGAATAGAGGAGATGGAATTATGCTACATAAAACAAAAGCGAGTACAGAAAACCTTGTGAATGAATACGTTCCATTTGTATTTCAATGGTAGAAAATTGTATGAATTGTATGTTGAAGGACGGGTAGAGAAGAACATGTGATATGTTATGTAAAAGAAAAGTGAGTAGAGAAAACCAGTAATAATTGCATTTGTATTTCAGTCATAGGTAAAATTGTATGTTGAAGGGCAAGAGAGAAGCACCTGCAAATCTGTTACGTAAGAGAAAAGCGAGTAGAGAAAACTATGTGAATGTAATGCGTTGCCCAGTAAAATGGATATCATAAAAAGCTTCTCCATGGGGAAATCACGTATGTATGTGTGAATGTGATCGGTCAACCAGTGCTGGAGTTTATACAAACCAATACCTATTTCTTTCTTTACCACGTATTGTAAAGTAGAGGGAGTATTGTATTCCACCCAGAAATTCAATGTCGAGATTTCACCGGAAATATATGTTTTGAGGCCCCCTCATACCAAAAAACAGCATTTTTAGAAAAAAAAAGTCCGCGCGTGTGTGTTTCTGTGGACAGCATAACTCAAAATGGGAAAGTCAGTTGAAAACCAAAGTTGGTATTTAAGTTTGTCTTTCAAGGATGCTACACGAAGATTTTGAAGAAAATTCCTCCACCCTAAGCTACCCTTTAGATGAAAAATTGTTCCAAAATTTTTATTTTCTTGAAAATGTCTAACGATTTTGATTAAAATGTCATATGTTTGAGATATTTGTAAGACAAATCAAATGTATATCTTGAATTTTCTGGCTATAGCCCCTGTAGTCTTGTTTACCCTGGATGACTTTTGTATAACTGGTAAACCGTAAGAGATAGACAAAATCTTACTGTACAAAAATGTAGATCTCGCTAAAACACACAATTTATATCTTTTTTTTTTTTTTTTTTTTTTTTTTTTGTAGAGTGAATCATTTCGGACATATTCCCTGTTATTTGTGTCGGTTTCGGAAAAAAACTTTCGTCAAATGCAACATCGTTGTTCATTTTTTAATGTTAACCGTGCAAACAGAACGGAATTGAAAGCTTTAAAAGATTTGACTATCGCTCAAAGTCTACTGTATTCCAATATTTCCCTTGTATCTACAAGGAAACAAGCAATAAGATAATTTGTGCAAATGTTTATCTCAACTAACATGAAGAAGATATAGGAATAAGAGTTTGTAAGAATGGTTAGTACAAGAGTAGAGAAAGTGCTGACTTGGAGAGTTAGTGCGCGAGTTCTTGGGTACGCTGTATATCGCCGAACCTTTATTGAAGTGCGTTCGGAGTCTTAAGAACAAACAGTGCCACAAACCTTTCCCATGACTTATGTTAAAGATGAGCACAAAGACCACCTGTATGCAAATGATTTCCTTTTTGTTTTGCTGTATTGCTGTTAGGAATCGTGTGGCATTTCGCCTGTCCCCAGAACAACATTAATGACGTGCAAATTGCTTCCTCCTCAAAATAAACATGGGGAGGATGAAGAAGATGCGATGCTGCATTGTTTTGTACACCTCATTAAAGTTTTCAAAATGTCCGCCTTGCTGCACAAGCTTGCTGGTTGGTTGTCGCTCGCGTTTAGTCTTAATGAGTCAGGCTTTCCATTAAAAAGACGCGCAGTAGGTAACCACACAGTTCTACTCCAAAGGAAGAAATGCTGAATATTGTTCTCACTTCACAGAGAGACAGACCGAGAGAAAGAAGTGCTTTTAATGCTGTCACCTCAATCTCTGAGCTAGCAGATTGTTCAACACCTGGTACCTCTCCCTATCTCATTTCCTCTCCTTTCCTTACCTCCCTATATCCGCCTTTCTCTCACCCTCCTTGTCTCTTGCTCTCATCTCTGTGCTTCGCACATATCATGTGATGGTGTGAAAACCAGCAGTACACGTGCTTTATCTGGAGGTGTTCTAACCTTCAGGGTACCTTATCCCACCCATTCCTAGGCACGTATAGGCACCCTGAGGGTAGAGTACATTCTCCCACGGTGACAATGAATATGGCTATGGGATGAGAGGACCTACAGCTTTTACTGGGGAATTTGAACCACATATATGCTTCGTACATATCATGTGATGGTCTAAAACCAGCATTACAAGTGCTTTATCTGGAGGTGTTCTAACCTTCAGGGTGCCTTATCCCACCCATTCCTAGGCACGTATAGGCACCCTGAGGGCAGAGTACATCCTCCGACGGTGTCAGTGAGCATGGGGATGGAATGAGAGGACCTACAGCTTTTACTGGGGAATTTGAACCACATCTCTGCTTCGTACATATCATGTGATGGTCTAAAACCAGCAATACACGTGCTTTATCTGGAGGTGTTCTAACCTTCAGGGTACCTTATCCCACCCATTCCTAGGTATAGGCACCTGAGGGCGGAGTATATTACCTCCAGCGGTGACAGTAAGCATGGGGATGGAATGAGAGGACCTATAGGATTTACCGGGGACTCTTAAAACACGTTGCGTGGTTACAGAAGGTAGGGGAAGTTATGGCAAGAAGTACAAGAAAATTACTGTATCGGATTACGTACTTTCCATAACCGAGTCATTGCCTTGCTCTCTAACTCTAAATTCTTACTATTTATGAGGAATGCTTAAAAATAAAGTTTATACAGTCGTAGCATTAAAAATCTTACTATGTCGTCATAAATCGTGCGAGATTGCACTCTTTCTGACACTACTGCCAAGAAATGAATGGCGTGATTACCATGGCAACAAGAAGAAATGACGTCATCACAGTAACAATATAACTTTCTCGAATATGTCTGTAAGAAAACCTGAGATCGTTGCTCTCGCAAATTAACGCAGTTTTCCTTTCCCCATCCACAAAATTTTCATATTCTTTTTCGTAAACAAGTCTTGATTTTTCTGGAATTAAACTCTGAGCACCTTTGGCTTCGTTTAAAATGTCAAGCAGAAAATACTTCATATTTTCAATAGTTTTATCAGTATCTTTCATTTTCCTCTATAAATGTTGAAACAAATGAAACATCTGCTTAGCAACCATATTACGTCATACATCTGTGATCTTCTATACCTTATAATTTTTCATTTAGATAATTTATTAATTTTTACTATTTTAATGCTAAAATAGCAAACTTTGTATGTACATTAGTTACATAAATAACTATTATCTAATAAATCCCATACCCTCGACGAAATCGTTAGAGCGGTTTTTGAGAAAATAAAAATTTCGAAAAATTTTCCATGTAAAGGGTAGTTTAGGGTGGGGGAATTTTCTTCAAAATCTTCGTGTCGCATCCTTGAAAGACATTAGACTCAAATAAGAACTTTTCGTTTTTGAGTTATGCTGTTCATAGACAGAAACGCACACGAGGACCTTTTTCTAAAAATGCTTTTTTACTTTCTTTACTATGTATAGATAGTAAAGTAGAGGAAGTATTTTATTCCATCCAAAATTTTAATGTCAAAATTTCACCGGAAATATATGTTTCGAGACCCCGTGAATCCAAAAAAGGAGTATTTTTAGAAAAAGGTCCATATGTATGTCTGTATGTCAGGCTGCGGACATGATGTATGCATAACTGAATTTCGAAAAGGAAAAGCAGTACATAGTGAAAGAATGTGTTTTAAGGATGAGTGATTCAGTTAGCATTGCCTCGCTGTCGGAATTTGACAGTAGTTGAGAGAGAATTGAAGTGATCTGCTAGCAGACTTCAGACTTGCATACTAGTCCCTGACTTGTTCAGCTGAGTTGTGCTCAAATGAAGGTTCACAAATTGTTTAGTTACGGTTGAGACTGTGCGTGCAGGAATTTCCATCATACGTACCGTACCTAGTAGGTATTCAGGTATCATCACGGCAAGCAGACCAGAAGCATCATATGTATATCGGAGGAATGGGTCACTCCACAACTTACTACAATTGAGAAATTGTACTGCAGAGTATGAGAGTCCCTTATATAAAACGTAGAGCAGTTTTTAAAAACCTGAAAAGTTTAAAAAAAAAAAAAAAAAAAAAATTAGAGACTAAAAGCTTCACTTATCTTAGTAATTACTGCAAGTTCTGGAATTTATGTGCAAACATAGGTTTCATGATGACTTCCAAGCTGGATTTAAAAGTTACCATAGTTACAGGTGCTCAACTACTGAACACAAAACAAACCTATAAATACAATCTATTGGTAGTATTCCAAAATTGATAACGTGGTCCCTGTTTTTTTTAAGATGAATATATTTTCCCAAATCATTAAATTTATGGATCCATTGAATTGTTTTAATAGTCTTATCACCTGGATTTATTTCATGATTAAACGACCAAAAATGATCTGCCACAGCTGATTTATCAATCTGTTTATATTTAATGTTTCTGAAATGCTCGTTCATTTTGGTTTCCAAATGACGTTTAGTTTTACCAATGTAAACCCTGTCATAATCCAAACTGCTAAACTGATAAATGCCAGATTTTTTTATAATTTTGAGTTTCATCCTTTTCAAAATATTTAGCAAGTATTGTATATTATATTTATTTTGAGGGATCGAAGTTATTCGATGTTCCTTAAACATTTTTGTAAATCTTTTATTAGCCTAAAGATGGACGATATGGCTCATTGCGGTCTCGTTTTAATTCGTGTGATCCACTTTCCTCGTAGCAAATGAAAGCCGTTATCCACTCCTCTCATCCCTCCCTCACCGGGGCCGTCCCGTTAGAAGTATAGACACAAAAAATAGTCCATAGCTCGAGATTTAAAAAAAAATTGTTGTTTAACGACGCTGTCAATTGCCAGGATCACATCAGCCTCGCCGGTGTGCCGGAATTTCGTCCCGCTGGTGTTCTTTTACATGCCAGTAAATCTACTGACATGGAGCTGTCGTTTTTAAGCACGCTTAAAAGCCATCGGTCTGGGCCGGTTTTGAACCCACGACCTTGGAATCAGTAGACCAGCGTCTAACCCACTGAGCCACCCAGACCGATATAGATCGGGGTCGAACAGGCTAATTGATGTAGAGGGAAACAAATGACTATGGAATGGCAGTTTTGAGGTTTGGTTGCGACTGCCCCAGAGTGAACTGCAAGAGACGGTTTGTTAAGTGAAGCAGCAGCTGCTGCTGGCTGTGAATTTAGCGCTTATGACAACCTCGAAAGTAGTACACCAAACGTCATCGAGTTCATCAGGCCGAGGAGGTAAATGTCATTGCCGTTCATTTACAAACGGAAAGAAAGTGAACTGTGTACACGCCTCACTGAATTTAGTGTAGTTAAATGTGCAAAGTGTGCCATTACACTTTAATATGCCATACTAATTGGATTTTTTGCTACATCGATGTCTTTAATAGTCTCTTTTTTTAAATAAGTTTAAAACGTGCATTAGTGTAGGTATATGTAAGTTGTGAGGATGGGTACATACGCCTCTGAAGGAAGGATAGAGAAAAATAACTTAATCGTTACTCTGAAGTAGTGAGTACAGAGCTACCTTTAGACGTGGCGAATGGCGAAAAGTTGTTCAATGTTTTATGGCCGAGTTCACTTTTGTGAGACGTTACCCCCACCATCAATCTGCATGACGTCACTCGCGCAGATCTTAGCAAGGCCATTCGCCACGTCTGAAAAATACCTCTGTACCAACCTGTACAAATACATATAAACATAACAAACATACACAGAAATTTGTGTCTAATACCGAAACCGATGCTTTAAATTTATTAACGATCGCGTGAATGGCAGAGAGAGAGAGAGAGAGAGAGAGAGAGAGAGAGAGAGAGAGGGGGGGGGGAGAGAGTAAGTAATAAGTAACCAAAAGTAATATCAGCACAAATATTAACACCACTGTAAGGTACTAATGTCATTGCTGTTGGGTAATTGTTCCAAAGTTAAAAATATGTGTTGCACTCACATGACTTTCTCTACTCTTGTACTAACCATTCTTACAAACTCTTATTCCTATATCTTCTTCGTGTTAGTTGAGATAAACCTTTGCAGGAATTATCTTATTGTATATTTCCTTCTAGGTACAAGGGGAATATGGGAATACAGTAGGCTTTGTGCGATAGTCAAATGTTTTAAAGCTTTGAAATTCCGTTCTCTTTACACGGTTAACATATAAAAAAATGTACAACAATGTTGCATTTGACGAACGTTTGCTTTCCAAAACTGACACAAAAATGGCTCTCTCTCTGCAATAAAAAAAAAAAAAAAGACATAAATTGGGTGTTTTAGCGAGATCTACATTTTTTGTATAGTCATATTTGGTCTATCTCTTACGGTTTATGAGTGATACAAAAATAATCCATAGTAAGCAGGACTACATGGGCTATTGCCAGAAAATTCAAATATAATTAAAAGTATCTTAAACATATGGTATTTTAATAAAAATCGTTAGAACCATTTTCGAGAAAATCAAAATTTTCTGTAAAGGGTGGAAGAATTTTTTTCAAAATCCTCGTATCGCATCCTTGAAAGATATTAAACTTAAATACCAATTTTGGTTTTTAACCGACGTTTAATCGGTGAAGTATATTGCTATTGGTTAGTTATGAGCAGTCCCAAAAATGTGGTTGGAGAATTGTTGGTTTTGTGTTGACAAGATGAAGGATCGCACCCTAACAGTGGGCACTGTGTGGTTGGAACAAGAGTTGAACGTTCCATCACTGCTAGCCCAGTTGGAACTTGGAAGGTTTTCTCAGAATACCTCGGTTGCCCCAGCCCTGCCAAGCCACTTGTTGCTTCATCAAGTAACACAGTGTTTTGGTTCCTGCGTTAAGGTGCAACCAACCACGCACCCACTACAACACAATTTCCAACCATTTTGGCAATACGAGGTCCTCATCTGATAAGTAGCTTACAGTTCGTGGGTACTCAATTACTTTTTGTAATACTTGAAAAAAAAAAAACCATAGAAAGCAATAATAAATCAAAACTGCTGTTCTATATTTTAGTGGACATTAAGAAAAAATGAATTCTCAATATGAACAAATGAAAAACTGCATTTAAATTATATGGGCAACGCCTTCTTATCCACTCTTGTATATTTCATATGAAAATCCAGGTCCCACCTCAAGATGTACTGAACAAATGAAAATAATTGAATTACTTCTTAATATTAACATGTCCTGTTTCACATTTAATATTTCAATCAATAAATAATTATACGTTTGTATATGTTGCTAAGGATTCATTAATAACTCAGTTTTAGGTTAGGATGCTGTCGGGTGTTACGTCATTTCCTACTCTTACCGTAAGTATGAATAGCCAGTTTTAGCTTTGTTGCCATGGGAATTGATAAACGAATTGTAAATTTAGCTTACACTACCAAATGTGTGTTAACAATGTTTAACTTGGATATCAAATAGTGCAAAAAATATATTATTCCCTTTGGATCTTCGGTTATAGATGCATATCAGACGTTAGGGGACCCGAAAAGCTATGAAATTTTCTACAAATTGACGGAAATTTATTTCTGAAACTGTTACATCGTGTTGAAGGTAAAGTTACGTACAAAAATTGCAGAAGCACGAACCACAATTGCAGCACGGGTTTTTTTGTAGTGTTTTACTCCCGCTTTTACTACTATGGCACCGCAGGCGGTGACATTGATGATACATGGAATGAAGATGGAGCAGCGGTGGAATAGATGGCGGGGGAAACCGGAGGACCCGGTGGAAACCTGCTCCAGCGCCGCTTCGTCCACCACGAATCCCACATGCGGTTGCCTGGGATCGAACCCGGGTTGTTTTGAGCACCAATTCGTACATACACAACATGCTGCATGCGCAGTACGCCATATTGTTACGTTAGTGACGTTCATTGTTTTCATGTCGTTAGATGAAAAAATTGGATCCAACTCTCGATGTTTCACGATGCAGTTTTGTTGTATACAATGCTTTTGAATTCGGATAACTCATAAGCAAGTATGTTGTGTATGTTTGTGTTAAAATCAGTTAATATTCAATGAAAAGAATTACACAAACTTTTCTGAGCTGCAATTGCAAACATTTGTGGTTGTAATTTTGTGCTGCCCAAAACATTCATGAGTTATAGCAGACCAATATTTTGAATTCAGATATTTCATTTTTGAAAATGTCGTTCCAGAGAAATTGTTGATGCGAACACTGATATTAGTCATCGTGGAAAATATTTCAGTATATGAGGAAATTTATAAAAATCCACCAAATTAATTGTCCTCTGTTTATTTGTTGTTCAGTTAGTCATTACACTATTGCACGTAAATTCATTGGAAAATCGTGAATAAATTAATGAGGTACACCGTTTCTTTTTACATCATTTTTTTTTTAATTTCTAGGCGAGCGAAACAGAAGCAGCTCGCGGGCCACATTTGGCCCACGGGCCATAGCTTGGGAAACCGTTCTGTAAGAGAACCAGTGTTAACAGGCAAAGACAATTAAGTTTACTTTCCTTTGAGGATCTCGAAATGCCCGACTAAGTGTTGCAGTATTGGAAGGAAACATAAACACGAAGTGCAGGTTACCCACATGGAAGTGGCAGGGATGCCTGTATCTGGAGCCAGTCAGTCCATAGAGCAGAGCGTTTGACCCCTCTGACCTGGTGGCTGCCATAACGGTGCTCTGATTGCGATACATAATGGCCGAAGACCCAATATAGAACCATTGTGTCAAGCCCAACACAATGCTTGCGTAATGCGCATGCGTACCAAGGGTGACAGAGCAGTGACCTGGAGGAAGAGAAGGAAAAACGGTTTCCGGTGAAGGGGAACAGCGCCAGTCGAAGTCAACTTAAAGCACACAGCGATAATAAGGAGAATCTGCTTCTAATGACTCCAGCCCGGGCATCTTGTGTTCCCTTAAATGTGCCTACCTTCAGCTGCGTTTGCTACTGCAGGCAACTGTCAGTCGGCTTGCATGACAGTTGAAATCTCATAAACAGGGCCCGCATTTTGATCACCTAAAAATACACAAAGTGAGCTGTAAAATTACTGCAAAAATACCAAAAAATTACCCAAAAGGAGAAAGAAAAAAAATGCATTTGGACATAACTAGTGTGCTTTAACAACATATACATTTTGTGTATAGTAACATTTTGTCTTATCTCTTACGGTTTACCAGTTACGCAAAAGTTATCCAGAGTAAACAGGACTACATAAGCTATAGAGAGAAAATTCAAAATATGTATTTCCTGTGTCATACAGCTATCTTAAACTTGTGGCGTTTTAATCAAAATTCTTAGAACCATTTTCAAAGAAATCAGAATTTTCGAAAAAATTTCCATGTAAAGAGTATTTTAGGCTGGAGGAATTTTCTTCAAAATCTTCGTGTCGCATCCTTGAAGGATATTAAACTTAAATACCAAATTTGGTTTTTAACCAGCTTTTCGTTGTTGAGTTATGCTGTCCACACACACACACACACACACAGAGAGAGAGAGAGAGAGAGAGAGAGAGAGAGAGAGGCCTTTTTTTAAAACTTATTTTTGTATTCAGGGGGCATCAAAGCATATATTTCCGGTGAAATCTCGACATCGAATTTTTGGGTGGAATACAATACTTCCTCTACTTTCTTTACGTAGTAGAGAAAGTAAGAGTGTCTTCCCCCTTTTTGCAGTGGATTCTTCAAATATAAGTGCAGTTAATATAAAAATCCCATTGTAAATTTAACAAAAGCCTCCATATTATTTTGCCCACATAACGAATGCTCTAAAATTTAATGTTGATGCATTCATGGCCATGCTTTTTATTCTGCTCTCTCAGAATGCAGGATATTTTTATTTTAGATATGCTTTATAACCCATTTAAAATATAGAGGAGAAAATTACTCAATGCATCTATTTTGTGAAATGATCCTATGGTATTAACACAGGGAGGATGAATGATGATAAAATTCTGGTTATTATCCTTTGGTTTCGCCAGGCAAACAAATGATTCCTGGATTATGTTTCATGTGCAGTAATGTTTTAATGGATTCGAGTACATGTATTCCAGTTTTAATAATGAACATACAAATAAAAATAGAGGAAATTTCGTTACTCGAAACCCTTTGAAGTAAATTCACCTGAAAAGTTGAAACTTCGACAGAAAGTTTATGTAATTAGTTAAAATGTTAGGTAAGCTTTTAATTTGATGGCTATAGAATACCCTAAAGGGTTGCCTTTCTTGTAGCGTTATTAATCTTGTCGTGTGGTCATTTTAAACCCACGAAGAACATTTTTAAATTCATAGGTGTGGCAGTTAAATGTGGAGTACACGCCCCTTTCTTGCAACTTGATATACACGCTATGAGCTCTGTTGTACACAAAGTGGGGGGGGGGGGGGGGGGAATTGAAGATGGATAGTGCAACTGTGCATAATCCTGGTCGAGAAGACTGCATAACCGGCCGGGAGGGACCACATCCCACCTCCAGTGCTGCACCCCAGTGGAGGACGCAGCGGTCGGGCAGCAGGGTTTATCTCCGATGGGCTCTTGTGCCTCGAGGTTTACTGTACATAATGTGAACATTTGGCTTTCCTTTTTCCTGACATTTTCATATTTAAAAATACTCTTTGCAACGAACTTTTGTTATAATCCTTGGAAGCTTGCAGAAAAGGTTCATGTGTACATTCACCTCCATTTATGCCGTCCACGCAGCTTCGGGAGGCCTTCTACTGGCCTTCACTTTCCACCCATGCAGTGGCGTCTACATTTCTAACATATATGTATAACTTTGAGCAATGTCTTCAATATCTTCTTCGTATTGCTTATTTCCTTGTAGGTACAAGGGGAATATTAGAATACAGTAGGCTTTGTGCGATAGTCAAATCTTTTAAAGCTTTGAGGTTCCTTTCTCTTTTTTTTTTTTTTTTTTTTTTTTTTAATTAACGTCCTCCAACATTGCGTCATATCGGACGGTGAGTGAATGAAACGGGTGAAATGATGCTCAAATGAGCCCGAGGTCCATGGAGCTTTAAGTTACCCGACATTCGTCTTCTCAGGATAAGGGAAAACCTCGGAAAAAACCTTACCCGGATAACTTACCCTAAGCGAGATTCGAACTCGCGACCTCTTGAACGTGAGGCAGACACGCTAACCATCACGCTATCGAGGCGGGCTCCTTTCTCTTTGCACGGCTAAGAAATTAAAAAAAAAAAAAAAAAAAAAAAAAAAAAAAAAAAAAAAAAAAAAAAAAAAATGATGATCTTCCATTTGACGAACGAAGTTTTCCAAAACTCATACAAATAACAAGGAATATCTCCGAAATGGTTCACTCTACATTAAATTTATTTGGACATAAACTGTGTTTTAACAAGATCTACATTTTTGTGTAGTGAGATTTGGTCTATCTCTTACGGTTTACCAGTTATGCAAAAGTCATCCAGAGTAATCAGGACTGCATCGGCTATAGCCAGAAAATTCAAAATATACAGTTAATTTGTCATAAAAATTGTCTTAAACTTATGCCATTTTAATCAAAATCGTTAGAGGCATTTTCGAGAAAATCAAAATGTTCATTGTAAAGGGTTGTTTAGGGTGAAACAGTTTCCTTCAAAATCTTCGGGTCGCATTCTTGAAATACATTAAACTTAAATACCAACTTTTAAGCGACTTCGTTTTTGAGTTATACTGTCCACACACACACACACACACACACACACACACACACACACACACACACACACACACACACACACACACACACACCTTTTTCTAAAAAAGTTTTTTTTTTTTATTCATGGGGCCTCCAAACATGTATTTCGGGTGAAATCCCGACCTCAAATTTTTGGGTGGAATACAATACTTCCTCGACTTACTATAATACGTAGTAGAGAAAGTAAAACAAAAGCATCAGTGTGCTGACTTAAATATGTCGAACATTTAAAAATGGCGGGTCGGGAAAAATGCTTGAATTTGATTTTCGATTTGTTCTTTTTGCTGTATGGAATGCGCCCACGAGCGCTTTGCAGTTATTTATATACATTCATTTTCCTGTGGATCTAAAACTAATTCTACATTTTGGTACCTGGATTCTGTATTCTGCTATAATTACCGGAAATAATATTCAAATGAACGCACTGCTTTAGGGAAGGAAATGTTGCAAATTCCTGCCTCAGAAAACCAGAATTTCTCTACTGTTTACCAAAAGTAAATGGAGAAAATTTTGTACTTCACTAACAAATTCGATGTCAAGGTTCCCATGCAAACATGTGATTTGAGATCCCCTCAATAAAAAAGTATACTTTATTATTATTATTATTATTATTATTATTATTATTATTATTATTATTATTATTATTATTATTATTATTATTATTATTATTATTATTATTTTAAGTTTGTATATTGCTTCATTCTGCTGTATGAAATTCCATGCTTTTTCCAAGACATCGCGAGAAACAACCAAATAGCGACACCACTTTAAAAATGGCAAAATAATGAAAAGCTTCAAACCGACAAGGGATAACTCGGAAATTGCTTATGCCAGAAGCAGTTATTTGAAATAAATTAGGCTTTAAGGAGAAACATATTTACTGAAACAATAATTAAGGATATTTTTCTATAAACATTATGAAACAATTTTTGCAATGGGTGGGTCCTACTTAACCAAAAATGGTTAAAATTTCGCAATTTGGATTCTGTATTAAGACTATTCCTATGCTTGCTCCACACAATGACATAATTATTTTTCGTGCAGACATTTTTAAAGATCCTACACAGGCAATAGGTCACGCCCACCCACTGAAATTAGTAAAGCAATACAACTATTTTTTCGGATTTTTAAGTCTGTATTTCTCCCTTCCAGTAGGTGCTGCAATCTTCGTATGCATGCTGCTGGCAAATTATAATGCAGGCAAAACAGTAAATTGACCACAATAATAAACAATAAAAATATGGTGCAATTTGGATAAAAAAGAGAATTTACAAAAGTCGGTGTTTCCAAAAGTCAAGAGGTACAATCAAGCTTTCTAGAAGAGTGCTTAGAGCAAAACACGTGAATGTAATTGCAGATGATCCGTAGCTTGCACATTAATGAGATTTGATTAAATTATATCGAAAGGATATGACAGGCACAGCTGGGATAAACAGAGCATGGAGACCTTATCAAGTATTATAATTTGATTAATTTTATCCGACATAGTCCTTAAGGTTGCCTAGCACGAAACATGAAAAGGATGTCATTTATTCAACTTGACGTTATTTCCTTGTTTAAATCGCGTGCGTTAGGTCTTCAGTATTTCATTTAATATTAATTAGCTTCCTTATTGCTCTGTTTTTACAGAAACAAGTTGATACACGCTCTAGTTCCAACCGAAAATCAATGTTTCACTAGTAGATCAGTGGATATCTTGAATTTTCTGAATGTGTATCTCTCTAAAACTCATGTTTTGTTTCAAATAACTTTTTGTGGCATGAGCCATTTCTTAGTAATGCGTTGTTATTGGCAGGAATTTTTCAGCATTCTATTGTTTTTAAAAGCACACAACTTTTTTCGCCATGTCTTGGAAAGAGTATGAAATTTCAAGTTTAGCATATAGCGATCCGCTTTTAGACAGCTGACTATTGAATCGATGAAGCACCGTGGTAAAGTAGCAGAAGTCGATGAAAACGAACCAGTACTTTCTGCTAATGATCTCCCTTATTTCAAGTTTGCATCATGTGCTGTAGAAAGATTTCTTCAAGTATAAGGATTTACCTACAATTTTGGAAAGAAATGCTACGAACAAAGTGCATGGAAATCTTAGTATATTATTATCGATCCTAGTAGGCTGTTCATAGGTTACACTTCTACTGTTAGAATAAATTATGATTGTCATGTATAAAACGTAGGAAAAGAATTTGGTCGTAGACAATACTATCTTAAAGTATGCCTTTCCTCAGGCTGCACTTGCTTAGCAAATGTCCATAATAAAGTAAAATGGCTGCATTTCTTCAAGTTCGGGCTGGAAAGACTTTTAAATAAAGAAAACAGCCTAGAGGTTCTAAGAACTTGAAGCAATTATATCGATTCGATAAACAAAATTATGGAGTGGTTAACTGCAAATTTACGAACTGTATTTGTTTTCCTGGTATCGCCCGCCTCGGTAGCGTGATGGTTAGCGTGTCTGCCTCACGTCCAAGAGGTCGCGAGTTCGAATCTCGCTTAGGGTAAGTTATCCGGGTAAGGTTTTTTTCCGAGGTTTTCCCTACCCTGAGAAGACGAATGTCGGGTAACTTAAAGCTCCATGGACCTCGGGCTCATTTGAGCATCATTTCACCCATTTCATTTCATTCATTCGTCCGATATGACACAATGTTGGAGGACGTTAATTTAAAAAAAAAAAAAAAAAAAAAAAAAAAAAAAAAAAAAAAAAAAAAAAAAAAAATCCTGGTATCCCATATTTCTGACATGTTGATATCATTATGCTGATACTAGATTTTCCAATTTGCTCGAGATAGCCGCCTTCTACAATCTTGAAATTAGAATAACCAAGGCCGTGACGACAATGACCGAATAAGAGCGGAAGCGTCCGATTAATAGGGAATCGATTATTTATCCAAAGGTAAAACAATGGCATGGAAATATAAAATAGCATTAAGTGACTGTTTATGCATACAAACGAAGTATGTATATGCTTGGAGCCTTTCCTGTAGGTAAAGCAGAATGTAATACATTTTGTGCATACGGCCCATTGCATCTGTGACTATAAAATGTAAATGCATCTTTGTTTTTAAGTTTTAGGTTATATTTCGCTAGTTGTTGCAGCATAAACGCAAGCGCCTTTCTAGACTTTTTGGGTTAAAAAACCCGAGCCTATTAGTAAACGTAAATAAGGTTAGTATTCTGTTTGTGAGGTATTGGTGTCCAGAGCGTGACTCGAAGCCAAGTCCGCTGCATGGAAAGCAGACATTTGCCACCTGAGCGATGATATATACCTATGCCACTGATTCCAAGCACCACTGTCGGATCAATAGCAGAACACCAAAGGTGCAATATGGTGGGAGTTCGCTTGCATGTCGTGGGAAGATGTCTGTCTGGAATAAGGGCAAAATATCTCGAAGCGTGCTAAGTGTATTTTTAGTGACATCACACTGACGTAAGTGGCTGTCGCTGTGACGTCGAATACACCAGGTTTTGTGACCGCGTGATTTGAGCTGCTGACATAAATATTGCTACCGTAATCGTTTTTAGACGCAAGCTTTCTTGTTCAAAACGTGGGGCTGATTAGTTATACTAGAGTTTCCGTGCCTGTTTAATTTGCTGTTTCACTTAACGTAGTGAAACTTGCAGGCTAGGTCCAGTATAAGAAACCTCACAATCCCCTTTTCTTATTAATGCTCATAGAATTGATGAAGTAACAAGAAAAAGCTAAAAAATGTTAAAAGAATATTCTCCAACAATAAGAATGTGGATAACGGGTTTTATTTAAATCATGTGTGTTGTTTTAGTAGTGATATATGTGAATTTCCTTAATTCTTTTTGGATATTATTTTAGCATAAGGGTTTTTGATACTTTTTAAGGTGGAACGTTTTATTCTCCTACCTTTATTTTTGCCGGGTGGTCACTGATGCTAGCTCAGTCGAATTGCATCAAGTCTCTTGATCCCAGAATTGTAATTATGGATGTTATTTTCAATAATAGCAGATGAATTGTTTCCTACTAATTTAATTTACATTTTCCGTTATAAATGTGTTAAGTTTTATACTCACGAATTTTGTCCTATTTGCAAGATCCCTAAGTTGAAGCAATTAGTCAAGGCTCCCTTGGAGTAATTCTCCCAGACGTTATTTTTGTTTATCTCGATCCTTGGACACTGTTATTTCACAATATTTTAACTCCACACTTACAAGTTCCTGCGACGCTACAAACCAACTTTTTCGAATCGGTGACTGTTGCTCTCCATAGAATATTAACGAAAGCTTTGCATTCTGTGTTCTTGGTACACATATACTCATAACATTTTAGGTTATATGTGACCTTTACTTAATCCAATAATTTAAACCAATGAATCTAATACTTGGCAAAGGTTTGAAACCATAATATTTTAACTTTACTTCCTTGAAATAAGCTGAGTACCATCATTATTTTCTAATAAAAGTATTTGAACTCCTAAATAAAAATTGTAATTTATAACTGTTTGGAAGACACTGAGAATAAAACTGTCTCAATACCGTGCACTAGTCAAAAACAGAAAGTCGCGTGGAGCCTTTTATGTATATATAGCGAGTAATTTTTACAATATTTTCACACTAATTAATAACTAATGAATTATTTGGTATAACAGTATGATGAACATTTAAACGTTAGTTCAGAATAATGTAACTATTTGGTTAAATTTTCATAGTGTTTAATTATTAAAAAGGTTAGAAGTTTGGAACATTTTTCCAAAATTTTTATTTTTCTCAAAAGTGGCTCTAATGATTTTTATTATAATGCCATATGTCAAAATATATTTTATACCAAATGAAATGCTTATCTTGAATTCTCTGGGAAAGTCCTCAGAAGCTCTCGTCATTCTGAATGACTGGTAAACCGTAAGAGATAGGAAAAATGTTACTAGACGAAAAATGTAGATCTCGTTAAAACACAATTTACATCAAATACATCTTTGTGGAGTAAATTTTGCGAAATATTCGTTGTTGTTTGTTTGGATTTTCCAATATTTATATTTTTCTCAAATGGGAAATCGTTATTCGTTTCTTTTATGTCCTGGACATGAAGAGAGAATGAAATTTCAATGCCATCACTTAGCGACTAGCTCTTAATACATTGACTATCACTTAAATCCTACTGTATTGCCATATTCCCCTTGTACCTACAAGAAAATCAGCAATAGTATGATTTCTACAAATGTGTTTATTAACAGGAAATACAGGAGTACGCGCTTGTGAGAATAGATTCCTCTGTGGAAGTGTTTGAAAGCAATAAATGGGCGCTATCAAAGCAGTTAAAAGTATCATAATGACATTAAGTTAGGCCGTTATACCTATGTATATGACGTCAGTATCTGTGCAGTGTTGGGTGACGTCATTGGTGTCGTCTGTCCGTATGCTGTCCCCAATTTCCACATGATCGCAGCTAATGGTGTGGGAGAATGATTTAACCATTACATCGCAATCTACCCACGTGTATAGCTTAAAGCGCTCCACAGTGTAAACAGCAATACTCTGTGGCAAATAGAAGCAAAAGATTTCGAAAACAAGAATAACCTATACCTACAGGCTGAAAATGAAATAATCCGTGAGACTTTAACAGCGAATTTATCATGTGATGAATAACAACAGTCTAATACTAAAATGTTGAAGAGTTTATAGTTTTCTAGAAAAAAAAAACTATTTTTATCAATCGAATTTATCATCACCTGGTTGAATTATTATTGATTGAAGGTTCTTGATTTATGACTATATCCATAGAGAATTGAATAAAGGACAACTTTCTCTTTTGGCGTATTTCAATAGATCCAACGGTTTTTGTGTAAATTCAATTTTAAAACCCAGAATTTATTGCAACAAAAAGTAATATGATAAATAACAAGAAAATGAGAAAAGGCGTTAAAAAGCTAAAATATGACTTTATATGACCCTTGGGAGTTGCATAATTTAATCACTATGGATAAAGTCGTGCGTCGCTTATATCCTACATATGGGGGGGGACTATAATATATCAAACATCCGGGCCCTGCTGGCGACCAAGTTAATGCCTGTTCTTTTACATGCCAGTAAATCTACTGACATGGACTTGTCTTTTTAAGCACACTTAAAAACGATCGGTCTGGGCCGGATTTGAACCCGCGTCCTTGGAGTCAGTAGGCCAGCCTGAGCCACACAGACACATTCTTTGCTGGAACTATCTATTTCCTATATATTCTTTGTTATTGGTTTAAATTTCCAAATGTGTACTTGTTTTTTCAAATAGAAATCTTTTTCCTTTTTTATGTCCTGACCATTCAAAGAGAAAAGGATCTTAAAGCCGTCACGTAGTCACTAGCTCAAAATATTTGACTCGCTTAGACTACCAAGCGCGGATTCGGAAGGTCGTGAGATCGATCTATCTATCCATCCATCCATCCATCCATCCATCCATCCATCCATCCATCTCTAATATCTCTTAATATCTATGTAACGTATCGAATCTATATAGGTGCCTGTATAATCTAGTAGATTCTATATATCTAATGCGTGTATCGTCCCTGTAAGCATAGGACATGATAGTGAACACATTTGTACAAGAGTATGTGAGTTCAGCAAGTCAGCAAGAGCAACTTTTGCCATCCTAAACAGTTTGTCACCGCCTGCGGTGCCGTAGTAGTAAAAGCGGGCGTTAAACACTACAGCAACACTACAGCATCCTAAACAGTTGTGTTGTATAATTTCATCATTCACAACAGGTATGGGCACGAGGGGAGAGGTAGCAATTGAACTTGCCTTACCCACCGCACATTCTGTTGCAGAGTGAAGAAGGTTGTTTGAATGCATGTGCAGTGGTGGGTTCGTTCCATCTGCGCGGTAGTAATAGTGTCTGGATTGTTAGTAATTAATTTTATTTATATTAAACGTGTTTTTCACACAGTAGTTGTTACTGTGCTTAGGCAAATTACACAATCTTGAAGCCATGCTCGCCACTGTATGAGGCGTGTCGGAACCTGAGCAGTAATGAAGGAGAGGGATGGCTGGTGGAGTGAGGCAAGAACGTGTTTCAGTGGCGTGGCCCAGTTGAGCCCAGTGCCTGATTCACAACTTAAAACACAAACGTAACACGTTCTAGCCACACAACAGTACATTTAGAGCATACGACACGTGAAGGTGCATATTTCAACTCGCTTTTGTCATCACAGTTCTGATCTCTCGCTGTTGCGGCCAGTGCCTCAGTAAATTCTTTTTATGAAATATTTTTAAAATAAAGCAACAAGAATGGATGGAATTGCCGTTAGTATTTGTTCTCAAAATAATGGAATTTCACTTTACGGGGCTTTTGTTTGTTTAACTTCCGTTGCTGCGGCAACGTTTGTTTTGAAACTGAGCAAATCAAAGCGTGGCTGACTTGTCAGGCAATTGTTATTTGGGTCATTGCGTGTTGATGAAATGCTACCTTAGGTCCATCAAGATGTTTCTGTAGCAGTAAAAGCAAGCTGGCAAGACGATACGTAACCATGTTCGTTTCCCATCTGCGAGCTCCCTGTTTTGAATCCCAAATGTCATTCTTTAATTAAGACATTACCTCCTCTCCACTCAAAATGTATAATGTTTGTAAAATAATAGTTCATAGTTACCAGTCAACAAAAACCACGACTATGACTCAATGACAACTTGCGGAGAGGGACTTAGCACTCGATGGAAAGACGATCTTTTGTGTCTGTGTCCTTGGGAGGATGGATGAGGTGAATAGATCGGAAGGGCGGCCGGAACGTTGCCACGACAGAGCAGAGGGCAGGGTCCCTCCGGGCGGAGACGACTGGCTCAGCCCCTCCAGCCTTGGGGGGCCGGAAACCAGTAGGCTCGCCTTCCAATCCAGTAGACGAGATTTCCAGAGCGCATTTGTTCCCCTGCCGTACTGCTGCCGCGACGCTCGCCGACGCTTCCAACCCTAAAAGTAACCTCACGGGTGAAATGAAATGAAATGATTAATGCAACGAGAGTATGGAAATCCTTCCCAGCATTCACCTGGCGATCCGGAGAAACCTCCAAAAAACCAAGGGTCAGGAAGATTGGCCACGGAGATCGAATCCGCGACCTCCGACCACATACGGGCCACAGTTTCCTGTGGCAAATAGAGAAAGTATTGCACTCCACCCAAAAATTTATATCGAGATTTCACCGCAAGTACGCGCTTTTAGACTTCTTGAAACTCCCAGAAAAAAAGCATTCTTAGAAAAATATCTGTCTTCAACTTTCAAGGATGCAACCCAAAGATTTTCAAGAAAATTCTCCCACCCTTAATCGCTCTTTATTTGGAAAACGTGAATGATTTTTTTTTATTTCCACAAAAGTAGCACCAACTGTTTTCAATTCATGTGATATGTGTAAGATACAATTTGAACCTGCTTTATACGTAACCCAGTTCCAAGTAATTAGTGTTCATACGTGCCTCAGTTTTGTAACCTTAAATACATATACATAATGCATTTATACGTAATTCGCTGTTATACATATTAAATGTTTAGTGAAATACAACCGAGTTTTACATAATTATGGGCATACACCATACGCATCATAAAGGCGTATTTTCCTTATCAGTGTTGACAAAGACACTAAGCGGGCGGCTTTCGGTTGCAGAAACAAAAGACAAACACGTTTGCTGGTAGAGCGGGCGGCTTTCGGCGCCACAGTGTAGCAGTAGCAAACGAGAAGTAAAGATAAAAATGTTCGGTATCTGGTGTTTACTGATTAACAGCGGTTTTGTCTTTCAGTTCTCAATTGTTTTTAGTCATCGAGAACAGGAGAAAAAAAAATGTAATTAACACAAAACTGAAATTGCTTCAGACTTAGGAATTGCATATATTTTTTCGTAAAATTTTACACACGTAGGCCCACTGCAGATGCATTATCAAAATCTCATTTGTAAGTAATTCTGAGTTACAGGTAATCTTTCTTCTTCCCCTTGATATACGCATAAATCAGATTTATGTGATAAATACAATGTAGATTTTGAATTTTCGGGGAAGAGCATATGAAGTCCCCGTCATTGTGAATGCTTATGCATAGGTAGACCTTAAGAGATCCAGTAAAGCATGGAAGAAGTCGGAAGGCAGAGACAGAAAAGGGACAAAAAAGAAAGTTCAAGGAAGGAAGGAAGGTAGGTAGGTTCAAGGTGAACAATGGTTTTCTATAAGCTACGCTACGGGCTTCAAACTGCCACTCAATGGCTGGTGCAGGGGCGGTGCATCTGTTATTGAGCATGTCAACCTGCGATCAGAATGGCTCCAAATCAAAGTAGAGCTCTTGTACTTCTACCTAAAATTACATACCGAGATTGTGAGGCTTCCTGAATAAACAAAACATATCTTCCATCCCAGGGTACACTTTACGCGGAAGATTTATCCAAAATGTTGTTTTTCTCAAAAATGGCTCTGACGGTTTTGATAAGAATACCACATGATTAAGATATTTTCATGACAAATGAAATGTATATCTGACAAACTGTAGAGATAGACAGTCTTACCGTACAAAAGCTCTAGATTTCATTAAAAACACAGTTTATGTCAAATATTTAATTTCCGAGATATTCGTTGTTATTTGTTCGAATTTCCCAAAACATATCTTTCTCATATGGGAAGTGATTCGTCTATGTATGTCCTGGACCTGCTAAGAGAATAACATGTCAAAGCCATCACAAAGCGACCAGCTCTTAAAGGAGTTACCTTTAGGTCTACTGTATTCCCCCTATTGCCATTGTACCTATAAGGAAATAAGTAATAAAAACACTTCTATAAACGTATATCTCGATGAACATGTAGATGGAAGATTAAGCGTTTTTAAGAATACTTTGTATAAGAGTGAGTTGAGAAAGTCATGTGAGTACACAGATCAGAGGAAGTGTATTCCAACAAAAAATTCGATGTCGAGATTTCACCGGAAATGTCTTAGGGCCCCCTGAAATCACCCCCCCCAAAGCATTTATAGAAAAAGGTGTGTGTGTGTGTGTGTGTGTGTGTGTGTGTGTGTGTGTGTGTGTGTGTGTGTGTGTGTGTGTGTGTGTGTGTGTGTGTGTGTGTGTGAACAGCGTAACTCGAAAACGAAAAGTCGGTTAAAATCCCAAATTGGTATTTAAGTTTAATATCCTTCAAGGATGTGATACCACGATTTTGTAGAAAATTCCGCCACCCTTAATTATCCCTTACACGGAAAATTGTTCGAAAATTTTGATTTTCTCGAAAATGGCTCGAACTGGAATTTTTTATTAAAATTCCTGTTCGAAAATTTTGATTTTCTCGAAAATGGCTCGAACTGGAATTTTTTATTAAAATTCCGTATGTTTATATTTTTATGGCAAATGAAATGTATATATTGAATTTTCTGGCTATAGCCCATGTAGTCCTGTTTACTCTGGATGAATTTTGAATAACTGGTAAACCGTAAGAGATAGACCAAATCTTACTATATTAAAATGTAGATTTCGATAAAAACATACTTTTTTTTTTTTGTGGAGTGAACCATTTCGGAGATATTCCTTGTTATTTGTGTGAGTTCTGCAAAACTTCAAACTTTGCACGAATGGAAGATCGTTATTCATTTTTTTGTATCTTACCCGTGCAAAGAGAGTGGAACCTACAAGGAAATAAGATAAATTCACAAAATGTTTATCTCGATTAACATGAAGATATAGGAATAAGAGTACCTACTTAGTACAAGAGCAGAGAAAGTCATATGAGTGTAACACATCAGACTGGTTTGAATACTGCTATCGTTGAGATGTATTCAGTGTGTAAGAACAGGTATTGTTGCATGAACCATTGTCGTATCGAACGAAATGCGGCCAAGTTGCTTGCTCGTAAAACTTTGTTGGGTGACAGAAGCTCTCCGAAGATTGGTGTTGGACCCTCTTGAAGTAATTCAGGCAGGCAGGGATACCTTGGTGCATGTATGTATGTATGCGCGCACCCCGAGCAGTTCGGACGGATCGATCAGCAAAGGCGCTGAATTGGCGGCGTGTTGGCACACTCTCGGAAAACATCGGCAGCACTCGACATTCTCCGTCGCTCCTACTACATTTCACGTTCGGTTTTTGCGCATAGCATTTCTGTGCATGTCAGTTTGGCGTGAAATTTACAAACTCTGGGGGATTCGCAACCAGAAGCCGCAGCGGTAGCTTCTTGAAGAGGAACGAGCAAAGAAAATATTTGTTTGAATTTGAAATTAAGCAGAAAGGTCACTAACGTTCATTTACAGAGTGGGAAATCGCTATATCCGAGAAAGCAATGCAAATACGTTCTGTTGAGATGGTGGTACAGTCAGAGCTGGTATTGGAACTATATCTTGATACCGACGAGCTACAATACTCATTTCCATGGCTGAAAATGTAAGATACCAACATTATAATGCAACATTTTAGGAGAATAATTGCTCTCTCGGGCATATATTGATGTATATTTGTCTGGACCCGCGAACTACAGCATATAATGGGAGATCCAAAAGACACCGAACCAGCTGCATTGTCTTTTGCCTGTACCCGTCCTCGGCGCTCGTCGCCGACTGCCACTATCATAGAACAGTGCGCATGAAACCATACAACATGTTTAGAACTACCTTTAAAGGCTTCACTTACCAATGTTATTAAAGGAGATGCTGAAACTGTCACCGTCGTTGCTCATACATTTTTGGCAAATGTTTGGCAAACTATTCATCACTCGCCATAGTTCACGTTGAGAAATGCTGGCAATTTCCTGACGGATATTTTGTTTTGATTCTTCCAGGGTGTGTGGGTTTGTCTTGTACACTTTATGTTCTAAGTTACCCCAGAGATAGAAATCGCAGATCACCTGCAACTATTTCTGCAAATCGCACTTTCACTTGGCGAGCTGACTGTAAACAAATACACGCTGTGCAATAGAAAATACTGAGCCATAATACACTTTGTGACTAAGCACAAGACAAAATAATAAAGCACACCGGTAATAACTCACACGTTATCATGTCAGCTCAATACTGCACTTTCAGAGCAGGGGAAAACAAGTCAACCGCATGACCCTGTGTACAGCAGCTGCGTTATCTTGTTTCTGTGTGCATAGTGGGAAAAACTGCGCAGTGGTTCGGATGTTTTTGGGTCTCTGTATTGTGACGTTGAAATTCTATACAAGGCAGTTTAAATAATATTACTTGTGTAAGCATATTAAGTTTGATTAAAATTGGTGAAAAATTAAGAGTAATGCGTTCAATGCGACGTATGAGGTTGAGAAATAAATCTTTTGTTATTTCGTAGAAAATTGTGGTTTTCCCGGTCCTCTAACCAGGAAAACTGTTCTATAGTGGGCCGCGTGTGGCCAGTTTGCAATCAAACAATATTAATTCATTATTTTGTTGTCAAAAGTTATTCTATTTGTTGTGGATAACCTATTTATTTCTGCTAAATAAAAATTGTTCTTTACATGAAATTAAAATAATAAAAATATTAGTCAGTAATTGATTGCACATTAAGGTCATTAGCTCCAAAGGGGGGGGGGGGGTCGCGATCTTCCTTATAGTTTTTGCCTCATTTCGTCGCAACAACCACGTAATCACGCTGAGGAATATTACACTTCACAAGTTCTTTGAGGGATACACAGACAATGCATTTTTTCTCCTGTGGAAGGCTTTCCTCTGACTTCCTTACAAAGTTAATTTTACTACTTTAAGGTATATGAATCTCTCCACTTGAATTCGTGAGCATATACTTTACTTTTCTTTTGATAACAGACGTGTTTGTGTCTTTCTTTATCCGCCCCATCTCTCGCACTGACAATGACCACAACACATCTTATGCACTTTATTTTTCTTCCCCGTACTACCACTTTTCCTCTTCTGGACAAAAAATGCATAAAATTCTCCAAGTATGTTGAGCACAATGTACCTTCCTTCCCTCTGCAAGCATTTTCACCCTCAGTTCTGGATGTAGACGTAAGTTATTGCTCCATTCTTGTAAGTCCTTTATCATGACTCGGAAGTTCTTAGTGAGCTGTTTAGATATTCTTCCCGACAAGTTTTATTATTGCTTTTGAGATATAATACGTACTATGTATATGCTGTTTTATACGTGATCATTTCATGCTATACATTTTAACGTTTCCTTGTCTTATCATCGTTCTTACAGCCAGATGTGCAACATAATACTTATTTTTCCAATTTGTCGATAGAATTCGAACAGAAAAGGTTTCGACCTCATATACTAACTGCTGTAACTGTTATTGTGTGTTTCTAACCTCACGTTCATTATCTGTGGGAAGAAAGCTTTCACGGAATTTGGTTTTCTACTCTGCGTCATAAGCGTTCTGTACAAAATATTTACTACGTTTGCACGCGGAATCGAACTCGAATTGAGTCCGTTTCCATTTCCGCGTTTCCATGTTGAATTCAATCCGGAAATGAGATCAACGCTTTAGATACTCAAAGCTCAAACCGAAGTAATTCAAGCTTTTATGATGGTCACTTTGTTTATATTGGTGAACCTGTAAAAATGTTTTCTGCTTATATTAACAAGATTTTGCGATTAGTGAAAAAGGGTAAAACGTGTTTTTGAGTAGAATATATTGTGGGATTATAGAAACAATAAAAGTGTCTTTGTTTCCTTTTATTACACCGCTTACACGGAAAAAAAAAAAAAAAAAAACAACGATCGTGCAGCGTGTTACTACGGGTACAGTAGAAGTTAGCATCTTTGGCGGATTTAAATCGATGTTTCCATGCAACATAGTTTCGATCCGATCCCACGAAATAACCGGATCGGATCCAGTGGTTGAGCTTCATCTGAATCCGCGTTTCCATGCGGTATTCGATCTGGAAAAAGAGCTCAATAGGTATTGAATTCGCCATGGAAACGTAAATAATACAGAACTCGGAAATCCGAGACATTTGAAGGCTTTTCTTGCCATATCCGCCTCTGCAGTACCAACTTGTTTACATCTGACGCGTTTTTAACACACTTTTGCGTCTCCCCACCTTTCTCTTAAAGTCTGAGGATTTTCAGAGAGAGAAAAAGGTACATTCATAGAACTTAGAACTTAACTTTAAGTTCAAAAGAGTTGTAAAGCAAATCACGTGACCAGGGAAATAAAATCATGTGACAAGGGAGCGCCTTATTGGCTGGTGGGCGAATAACTCCATGCGCTATGCGCAGACGCTGTAGTTCGTCTCCGGTTAAGCTGTTAGAGCACTCTTACATGCTGCATATGTTGAGAACTGTTGGGAATCCTCCATTATGTGGTTAAACATACAGGTGGGAAGTGAATATTAGACAATTTTATTACATTAATTGCTTCTGTGAATACCAAACTTTAATCGACAATGAATGTAAGTACCTGTAGTTTACTAATAGTGATGCACAATTGTTTCAGTTCGTCTTTTATGATTTTCCCTAAAGTGTAAGACTGGGGAGACCTTTGTTTAATTTTACGTAGGTTGACTACAGATTCAAATTTTTGTTAGATTGAGAAATAATGTTCCGTTTTTCGCTTGTATTGTTACACTTAGAATGTTTCCGTGTTTCTGTTTGACAATTAGGCGAATCCTGCTTCCGACACCAGTGGGACAATCGACAAAAGTCCAGCCCATTTCTTGCTGTCACTTTATTTTTTGCTCTATCACAAATACACAGTTCTCTTTTACTGACGTTAACACAGTCTAGTCTTTCGTGATGTTACAACTCGCAACTGATTTCTTCTTGTAACCTTGACTCGTCTTTCACTGTCTTTCTTCACTTTTCTGTTTCTTATACACTAACTCCTACGATACAATCACGCAATACTTATTAAAACTTCTTAATTTCGCGACGTGATGTATCTTTCACGTTAGATATTTGCCTACCTACTGCGCAACCGCCTTAGCTTCTGACGGCGACTATCCGTGTTTTGTTTTTGTGTAGTTGAAAAGCCTATAACTTGATGTTGCAGGTGACGGCAGGCCAGCACATGCAGCTAAGCGGCGACCTGAAGCCCGGAGTGTCAGTGGCGGCCCAGCAGGGTATGTACTTCAGTCAACAACCGCAGGCCGCGGCGCCCCAGCCAGGACCGGCCCCAGGACCTGGACCAAACCCTGCAGACGCGTATACGGTCGTATCTCAGTCTCAGACCATCAACTTCACTCAGCAGAGTCTGCGGCAGCGTCCTCCTACCAGTCGGCAGCAGCAAGAACAGCAAGCCAAGCTCCTGCAGCAGCAGCAACAGATGCTGAGGGCGCAGGCTCTACAGCAGCAACAGCAGCACATGGGGGCTCGGCCCCCGCCACCCGAATACAAGGCTAACCCTCAGCAGCTCATGCACGGGCTCATGGGTCAGCAGCAGCAACAGCAACAACAACAGCAACAGCAGCAGCAGCAGAGGTTCTCGGCCTCGACGATGAGAAGGGTTGGGCAGCAACCAATGCCTCCTTCAGGTATTTGCACTTTCACATTCAATAAACGTAAATATCGCACCCAAATCTGCTTGAAAAATCTGGTTACAGAAGTATTTGCACTTTCACATTCAATAAACGTAAATATCGCACCCAAATCTGCTTGAAAAATCTGGTTACAGAAGTATTTGCACTTTCACATTCAATAAACGTAAATATCACACCCAAATCTGCTTGAAAAATCTGGTTACAGAAGTATTTGCACTTGCACATCCAATAAACGTAAATATCACACCCAAATCTGCTTGAAAAATCTGGTTACAGAAGTATTTGCACTTTCACATTCAATAAACGTAAATATCACACCCAAATCTGCTTGGAAAATCTGGTTACAGAAGTATTTGCACTTTCACATTCAATAAACGTAAATATCACACCCAAATCTGCTTGAAAAATCTGGTTACAGAAGTATTTGCACTTTCACATTCAATAAACATATATATCACACCCAAATCTGCTTGGAAAATCTGGTTACAGAAGTATTTGCACTTTCACATTCAATAAACGTAAATATCACACCCAAATCTGCTTGAAAAATCTGGTTACAGAAGTATTTGCACTTGCACATTCAATAAACGTAAATATCACACCCAAATCTGCTTGAAAAATCTGGTTACAGAAGTATTTGCACTTTCACATTCAATAAACGTAAATATCACACCCAAATCTGCTTGAAAAATCTGGTTACAGAAGTATTTGCACTTGCACATTCAATAAACGTAAATATCACACCCAAATCTGCTTGAAAAATCTGGTTACAGAAGTATTTGCACTTTCACATTCAATAAACGTAAATATCACACCCAAATCTGCTTGGAAAATCTTGTTACAGAAGTATTTGCACTTGCACATTCAATAAACGTAAATATCACACCCAAATCTGCTTGGAAAATCTTGTTACAGAAGTATTTGCACTTGCACATTCAATAAACGTATGTATCACACCCAAATCTGCTTGCAAAATCTGGTTACAGAAAGAATTCATCATAAAAAAACTGCGAGCAAATAATTATCTGCCCGTTTAATCTCCAAGACTCCAAAAACACATAAAGTAATATATAAAGCTTTCCTGGCAACAAACATATTGAAGACGTACTCAGGCTTCAAGCCAGGTGTAGTGATGAAGAGCCTCTCCGGAAGGAGTTCAGAGTACTCCTCCCAAAGGAAACTTGTTGGCTTTGTAAAGAGGATCAAGTTGAACTGGGACTGAACAGTATTAGAATCATTACTAGGGGGCAGTGCAGAGAGGCTGGAAACCTAAATGACTCCTCTAAATCTAATCTAATGTCTCTTGAGCCAGGTCTGTGCAGTGTCCTTAAGAGTATTGAAGTGGGAATGTCCCCTTAAAGAGTTTTTCACTTGAGTGAAGATGGAAGTTACTTGGCGCTAGGTGTAGACTGTAGGGAGGGTGTTCAAACACTCTCATCCCTACCTTCATCATGAACATTTGTTCGACCATTACTAAATTTCCTGCACCAGACCATCGCTCATAAGTTTCCCACCATACACATGCACATTCTGTGGTGAATTTCTACTAAATTATGTCCGTGTTCCTGTAGAAACGTAACATTACATAACTTGCACTTGGTGGGGTAGCTGCGGTAACCCATAGCGAAGCTTTAACTGACCATGCAGTGATGCTGATATTGACAAGAAGACAGCCAATCACACCATCTCCTATCATTACTTGGGCCACCTGTATTGTATCCAATGCATGAAACTTTGTTGAATCATTTCCAAAACTTATTAAATTATTGAAAATCAAAACTGAGTCAGAGAGGCCCTCCTTCAGAATTGATATTTTCATTGTTTGACACTATTCCTACAAGGCAAAACCCTGTTGCAATAAAGAAACAGTGAGGGAAAACATCTTACACATACATCCACGTATATGCAAGCACACAAACATAACAAGAATGGTAAGTAATTTTACATAGAAAGAATCATGTTTACACAAACAGAATTTATAACGTTCTTGAAGACTACTCATATTTTTTTTATTTTTTCATTTTCTGGAAACTTATTAAAGTGAAGGGAATAATTTGAACGGAAAATACTCATTGATTCATTCATTCATTATCAATCAGTCAACTGATTAATTAATTTTATGAATGGCTAAATTTGCAATTGCACATTTTAAACTTTTAATTTGAAGAAACTTTACTGTATTTTCATAATTTTTGAAATATTAAAGGTGTATTTGTATTTTAAAAAGCTTTGTATGAAGAATATTGAAAATTATACATAAAAGGGTGAAATCTTGTAAAGGTAACATTTTAAAATGTCTTATTCATACACCACTTAATAAACTTGCAGGCTACAGATGTGAACTTGACAATATCCTTGCAAGTCTTCAGAGTTCATAAAAAAAGAGGAAGTTTGTACATAAATTGAAAATCGTGACTTGTCGGGTGTATTCCAACTTTTAGATGTAAAGTAGGACTGGGCAACTGGTGCTCACTGAGCACAGCATGCCCACAGCCCTGCATTAATAACTGTACATTTAGCAGCTTAAAAAAAAAAAGGGTTGCCAAGGCCATATGTAAAGTTGCGTAGTTTATTTCTCACAATCAAATGTGGTTTTAAAGATAAGCAAAAGGCCACTTCTTACCTTTAGTTTCCTGAAAAAGCAATTTATTATCATTTATAATCAGAACAAAGACACATCTCGGTAAAGTTTGGTTCACAACCATAGGATCACGGTAACCACAACAGGAGGGCATATTATCAATGAGCTTATTGATAGAAAGTTATTGTTGTTAGCTAATGCTGGATTTCTGACAATGAAGTCATTAATCCTCTTGCTCTCCAATATTTTTCACTGATGGATGGGGCACTAGAAGTGGTCGGGCATATTTGAAGGTGCTCTCGATCCATTTCCTCTTGCAGATCACATAGAGGACAGAGTGGTGAAGAATATATCCCAATTCTGTTTAAATGTTTTGCCAGACAATCATGTCCTGTAATCAACCTGAAGGTTACAACTGCCGTTTTTCGAGGATACTCAGGAATTACTGTTTGAATGTTTGGTAGTTCCCATCTTTTATTTTTTTATTTTTCATAGTAATATTTTGCAATAATTTTTGTAAATTCAGAGTTGACTAATCTTTTAGCTGCATAAAATGGTAGATTAATTATATATTTTTATTGATAGAAAGTGGAGGTCGGTATTGCACATTGGAAATTCATTTCTTTTTAACTGGCCAATTTGTAGCTTGTGACTAGAGAGAGCTCTAGTGGGTGTTTCGTGGCATGGCTACCTTGAATAATTTCTATAACAAGAAGTCTATAATATGGATCTTAACATGTGAGAAAGTTAAAGCTTGGCCCAGTTTTCTTGCTGTTTCGTGGCATGGCCACCTTGAATAATTTCTATAACAAGAAGTCTATAATATGGATCTTAACATGTGAGAAAGTTAAAGCTTGGCCCAGTTTTCTTGCTGTTTCTGGGGCCCAGGAAAGCTTCCTGTTTGTGAACACTCACATTTGAATACATGCATTTCAACTTTCTTGTTCTGTTCATTGTTACCATTACCAGTGGTTGTTAAGCAATCTTGTGTTTTAATTAGCGTTACTGATTCCTTTCAGGGCCGATGATGAGACCTCAACAGCAGCAACAACAGCAGCAGCAGCAGCAACAACAGGCGCTGCATGGTGGTGGGGGCAGCATGTACATTGGACAGCATCACATTCCTGTGCAACATAGGATGGCAGGGTCGTACGTGAACCCACGCAGCAACCCTCAGCGTCCACCCAACGTCAACATGGGGCCCGACAGTCTGAACCTAGGAGGTCGCAGCAATGCTGAATGGAGGCATCTCATCATGTCACAGGCGCAACAACAGAGCACTGTTTTTGGTGCACAAATGAGGCCGGCTTTCAACCAGGGTCCTCACCAAGGTAGATAACACTTCTTAAACTTGTAATGAACTGAAAGTTTAGCTTACCACGTACATACTGGTAAAGCAATAAACCTTCTAAACAAGTGTTTGTGCTATGTAAACACATTATTACCAGCAAGCTTTTGATTTCTGACAATGATCTGCTGGCTGCTTATGTTCTAACTAGATATCAAAGGTCATTACGTGGTCAGCCCTTTTGTTACTGTGAGAGAGAATGTGGTATGTTATATATGTACACTAATTAAAATTTATCTGTACTGTATATACCTCATGTGGTTTATAGAAGTCATTGCAGTAAAGTTTAACGATAAAAAATAAAAAGATCATTGAGTTATACAGAATGTGCAGTTATTGAGACAGTCTAGCTATCAGGGTTCTATTGTATGAAAGTTCATTAATATAGCACATTTAACAGGAATATGAGATGCATGTGCCCACACCATAGAAGGAAGGAAAGGAACAGAATTCACAGTTTGTTCAAAATGACGTGTAGTATGTTAAAGCATCGCCAAGAGAAACCATTACGAAGTGGTGAAGAGTGAATTGTTTTAAACATATTAACAAAGTATTGTAAGAAATATCCAACACTGTAATTGTTATTCTTTATTTTATGTATGATTGTAGAATATTTTTGCTCCGTAATTTCCTTCTATGACTGTAAGCAAAAGCCGTTAAATGGCGGTGCAATACAGAAGAAGCTACTCACATGTTAAACGTAACATTTCTACCAATCATAGGGGCCTGTGGAATATGATTTTGCATGTTGTTTACATTGCAACCTAAAGTAAGGCTAGGGAGGGTATAGTAATAGAATTAAAACTTGTACTCTATTTATATACGACTTAACTGAATGCTAGTTTGGTTGAGAGTCTTTCTTTTGTTGGTGTAAAATGTTAGCAATAATATTTACGAGTTGTGTTGTCAAGGTTCGTATTAATGGAGGGGGTGGGGGTGGGATGGGGATTTCCCCCTCTCATTAAATAATTTCCCTGGCTCATCAAAGAAAACTTGCTTCCCTGCCAGGGAAGTATTTTTTTCTTTTTACTGTAAATATTTACTCTTTGAAAATACATGAAGATATGGAACACTTAAGTTTTGCCTCTCATCAGAAAGTGTGATTGGAATACTGTGTGTTGTTGTTGATAGGATCATTTGGAATGGCTGGAGCGCAAGGTGGTCTGCAGATATCAGCACAGCAGATGCAGCACCAGCAGCTAGTTCGTAACCAGGCACTTTCAGGATCTCCAGTAAATCAGATGCAGCTGATGCAACAGCAGTCACTGGGTTTGCAGCAGACAGGTCCAGCTGGAGCCCAGGGAATGCCCACTGCCGCACAGGTGAGGGAGCAGGTGCCCAAAAAGTGGTAAATTATACCTACATTATACTGGATACAGTGTAGAGTAGAAAGGCAATATCAAGATGTGCATTTTGAGGACAGGAAGGAACAAGGGGTAAAGTTGTCGTAGACAGACTTAGGGATGCACAATCTTGCTGAACCATGCCCAGCTGGTCCTCTGTGGTGGACAAAGGGGTTGAGAGGAAGACAGGTAATGCAACGGAAGCACATTCTAATTAGTGGAGCAATGTTAGCAAAGAGGAATGGAAGCAAAACTGAACTGTAATTATGGAGAAAAAGGGTGTAACGCTTGCGGAAAGTGCTACAAAGTGAAGATTTCCTTTTTCCTCATTCTCTTCAGCTGTTTATTATTGAAGGAAATACAGATTTAAATATCGTTGTAATCATTAATACTTCGCAACAATTATTTTCAGTAAAATGTAATGCTTAAAAGGATTCCATTTGTCTATCACCTGTCACACGTAACTCTTATAAAAGTTATGCTTGTTTCATAAATGTACATTATGACATATATTCCCATTTTAATGTTATCTATCTACTGCACAACTGCACAAACTTATGATTTCATAGTTATTTCAGTTTATGTAGTTTATGAAGTTGTTTCGTTGCAACATGAAGGAATTTTTGTTGTGTTTAGTGTTACATTTGGGAGACCTTTTGGGCTCCATAAGTAAATGCCACTATCAGATGAAAACTGTCCAAATTATTAGGAAAAAAGATTACTAAAATAAACATGTGTTTGAGGTTTGTCGCCATATTAAATGAGAATACAGTTTTCTGCCACCTATGTATACACTTTGCTGGAAGTTACCGCCATTCATCATGAAACAGTATGTATAGTTTATCCCCAAATTAAATTAAATACATTGTAAATTTGACTTATTTTAGATTTGTAATTGACTTTGTGTTACATCATTCTTCCATTGTTGAGAATATTATCTGTTTCTCGAAATTGTAATTGTTAAATACCATTTCAATTGCATGTAAAGAATTAAGGGTTGTTGTAAATATTTAATGCCAAAAATGTTAAAAAGATTAAAATTGCTTTCTTAGCATTTTCGGGATTATCAAACTATGCAGAAAATGATGTCATAGAATGACGGTACTAAATGTGCACATATGTGGATGAATACATGCGCATAACTTGAAAGATGTGGCAAGATCAGTCTCTCTCTTTACCGATAACATCAGTACAGTACAGACACATTTTTAGATGTGTGCATCCTAAACTAGTAAAAGTGAAGTGACAAAGTGTTTAAACACCGTTAATTGGAGGAAAATAAGTGATGCATTAACCAACTCCAAGAAATTAGTTAACATGAAGAATACAATTTAATGAAGATTGAAGAAGTATAAAGTGATAGAAAATGCATTTGGCAAAGTATCCCTAAATCCGACATTAAATCTTGATGGTGCTAAGGAAGTCGATCCAGTGAAATAAAAGATTTGCCATTGTGATACAATGCTGAGAATGAGAAGGTGCAGATAAAATAATACACAAAAATTTAACCCTGAGTCCACAATTCATTTCACCCTATACCACGACCCGAGATTCAAAGGCTCAAAGACCCAACGAAGCGCCCTCCAATTTTAAAAAACTGCACCAGTCATATTATACAAATTGCCAACGACACACTTCCAATGTCATATAAATGGTGTGCTACTTTTACTTCTCAGATGTTGCCAGCCTATGTTACGTACTCCCTAAGCCTGTCTGTTGAGTATCAACACATATTGCTGTCCAAATGAAGTATTCATGCTGGTGTGTTTTATTACAGATGTCAATGAACCTTCAGATGTCCCAGTCGATGTCTGTAAGTGGAGGTGGGAGTGGTTCACCACATCACCATCCTCACCACCCGCATCATCCTCCCCAGCCGACGGTGCAACAGCAGCCAATGGTAGGTTATGGCGGCAGTCCTGTTGGCGCAGGAGGAGGGAACCCTGGTCCTCCATCGCAGCAGCCCCCACCGGTCTCCAACTCAGTGGTGCCAGTTTCATCGACGCAGAACGTAGTGTCTCAAGCAGCCCCAGACTTTAGTCTGGAATTCCTTGAACATCTGCCAACAGGCGACACAAGCCATTTCTCTGCAGCGGCACAGGAATTGCTCAATTCTCTAGATCCTGCCTCAACGTTCAATCTGGAGATGATATAAGAGTGTTTGTGATAGGCTGTGACAATGGATGGAGCACCAAAGATGTGTCTGTTGCTTGCTCTCATGCGTTATCTTCCACATTTTGAGAGGTAGCTGCATATATTTATTCTAGGTAGAAATGTACCTAGCTTTTCAAGTAAACAATGCAAAAGTGCCTCTCCCGAGTTTTAACATACTATTGTGTGTTATTAAGACTTGCATAATATTTGCAAGATGCGATAATGCAAACTATTATAACTTCCCCAATGTTTTATAATTGAAATAAATACAAAAAGGCCACTTTTGAGTCACGAAATAATGCAAAAAAGAAAAGCATGTTCATATAAATTTCAAATACATTCTTGCAACATATAGCAACATTGCATTCGAGCAACATTTTCTAAATCTAACTGAATTAATGCCCTAATGCCCCTAGTCTAAATATGGGAAGTAATTTAATTGCAGGGGGCAACAACTTCAGTACCCTTTCTTAAGAATTGTATGTTTATTGTTCAACAATTATACTATGATTTCATTTTTGGAATATTGCTATTACGTTTAATATCTAATAATCTTAAAGGACACTGGGATTGAATTTTGAAAAACTTAAGAGTTCTCAACCAAACTAGCATTCAGTTAAGTCGTATATAAATAGAGTACAAGTTAGAAATAAATTGGACCTCTGGTTTTAGAGGATTTCACTCAGTTTGGTGGAACTTTGCATGTGAATGGAGCATTTTTAACTTTAAAAGATATGGTTTTGAGGACAATGTGCTCCATTTATATAATTTGCTACAGTGAGCAGAACTATTGCTTGATGACAGCTTTTCAAGGGCCTAAAGAATACAGTTATTAAATCTTTGAATTATTTTTCTCCAAAACATCAGCCACAGTGTCCCTTAAGGTCGGATCAACACTGCCAAATGGTCAATAACAGTGCATTCTAAGCATTTTAAAACGAACTTTTCTTATGACTGAAGCCACTTTTATGGTACTCTGTATGCAGAATTTTTCACTGTTCCAAGGGAAACTTGTAAGAGGTTTTATGTTCTAATTTTTTGACGTAAAACATGAAAATTAACATTTTGCTAATAAATAAATATATCTGACTTACATAGCATTAAATGTGTGCAGGCCTGAAAATCTTTTGATGAAAGTTTGTTAATAACAGTGGTGTTGAGCCCTTTATTTTGTTTAAACAAATCTCCAGTTTTCCATCTACTATATAAATGAAGACTAAATTTGTAATATAGAAAGCCCATTTTAAGGTCTGTTAATGAGAAGTATAATGTAAATTAATATTCCGATTTTCTATCAAACACGTAGGCATTACTGTATGAAATTGCCTAATATTCTTCTGGATTTACATGACGCTATAACAAAATTAAATTAAGCGAGCCTTTTATATACCTGCATTTAAGTTTTGTTTACAGATAAGCAATTACTGTTATATTTGAATAAAAGAGATATTTACCTCGTCATGGTATCACAAAGTCTATACTTATGTGTTAACATTGTATTTGAATGGAACGGTTTGAAAACTATTTAATCATGTAGTTATAAGACAAACATTGGTACACATAAGAAATAAGGTGTTCACATATTTTACTTTGTGAATTTAAGTTGAGAGATAGGTTCGTGTAACTGTAAAATAAGAATAAAAGGTTCTTTAAACGTTTTTATTAGTCGAGTTTTCTTCCTAAAACAGTAGAAAGCAATTGACCAAAGACTTTAACTGCTATTTTCTACTGGCTTTTCTTTTATCTTTCACATTGTTGTATTCCTTCTTCCATCAGCTGTCCATTATTATGAATTATTATTACTATCATTATCATTCATCATCATTATTATTAATTACCACTTAAAATAAATGTTTAGGAATCAATTGCGTTCGGCAAAGTATGTTTTGTGTACTGTTGTGTTCATTAAAATTATCCAGTGTAATTTGTATTGTGTAAGAGAGGTTTCTTCCAATATCAAATCAGTATTCAATAAAATTAGCAGTAATTGGAATAGCTCGGTACTTAATTATTTTTAATTATGCAGTGGCTTTTTTGAATTTGTTTTATTTAAATAAAATTATAAGCTATGTAGTCGGTGACTTTTCATGGATAATTATAATGAATGTGATAGTATTATCCAGAATTAACATTTAAAAGAATAAAAAGGAGAAATATCAACATAACGCAAGCTTGCAGTTCTTATTAAATAACAGCATACAGTATCTTTAAAGAAATGACAACATTTGTAGGCACAGAAACAAATGAATATTGAGACGAACGTGAGACCTAAAGAAACAGACACATCTTTGGCATCTGGAATTCTCCCTCCTTCTTTGTAATGCACTCCAATAAGTACAAAGTTAATGGTGGAAACTTCCTTATCAGTCTTGCCATTTTTAAACATGTTCCCTCCGAAACTTGAAGCTGAGGTGGCATACAAAACATTGACCTTTGGGTGCTGGAATTTGTGTTTGTTCGTCCACTGTGTCATGTGCTTGTTGTTCAAAATGTTACAGATGAATAGTGAAGTAGGCTGTAGCCTTCTTTTTTTTTCATTTAGAGAGCTTTAAAACAGGAAAATATATATAACAAAATGCATTTTATCATTTGACCTTCTTCTTGCTGCAGCTTATTATGTAATTCAAAACAGACAGTGTGTAGTAATACATAAAATACAATAGCAGCTTTACTAGAACCACTGACTCTAAATTTGTTTTTGTGATTACAAAGAAACCCAGAGCATGCATGTTGTTTTCCCTGTAACGTGTTATGTGTCTGCATGGCAAAGTTGTGGGCACTGACGCACTTCTTGTTCTCGCTTTAACAAGCATTCTTCGGCCAGACACACAATAAAAGTATATTTTCAATTACTTAGATTAATTCCCTTTGAGCTTGGTTAGAAATTTTTAAGCAATAGAAGTTCTGTAATATTGAAAAGGCTCAAGCGTGCATTGATAATTGGTTTTCAAGGAGCCTATAAATGAATCAATGGAAATATTAACATATACCATAATGATAGGCATCCAAAAAGTAAAAACTATAATTTGGTAATGTTTAAACAACATTAAAATTAGTCCTTAAAGAATATGTTAAAAGTACAAGACATAACCTCAATCTCTCCGTATATAATACAGTTTTGTTTAACTGAACCTTTTTAAAAGTCTCTAAAATGCTATAAAATTTTTATGCACATGTCTCAAGGACATAAAGCTAAACTTTTGAGGGTGTCTAGCAGGTAAAAAAATAAATATGTGGACTGAAATAATAAAAAAGTAACAAATAATCCAGAAATAATAAAATGCGGTAAGTAAACGGGATAGACATAGTAGCCCCTAGCACAGGGCCAAGGCTTGCTGCCCAGCTGCTGCTTCGTCCACCTCTGCCCACTACAGGCATCATTGAGGTCAGCACCCCGAGCCCTCCCGGCCAGTTATACAGCATTCTCGACTTTGCCATCCCCCTGGGACCTAACGAGGCTAAGTGCACCCCGTACCAGACCTCCCAGAGGAGATAAAATCCCCATGCTGGTACCGGGGATCAAACCTGGGTCCTCCGTGCCAGAGGCAAGCGCGCTACCAGCTGCGCTTCAGAGGCGGTCAAAACTGGATAGACAAAAACTGTAAATTATTAAATGTATTTGGAATACATTCAACATCTTTTGTTGAATTATTTATGAACTAGCATCTTTTTAAAGTGCAGTGCTCATTGTTATAATCTCACTTAATGTAACTGAGAAGAAAATTAATTATATTTAGGATGAGATGAAAGTTGTTTTTCTCTTTTCTCAATGCGGTCACACTGTGACTGAGTGGTTAGACCATTCATCTCTCACCAAAGCGGCCTGGGTTTGATCCCAGAAGACTGCATGTGGGATTTGTGGTGGACAAACTGGCAAAGGGACAGTTTTCCTCCAGGTTCTCCACATTCCTTCACCATCTCATTCCACCAGTACTCCATCTTCATTCCATGTATCATCAGTGTCGCCACCTGCAGTTCCACATGTAGTAAAAGTGGGCATTAAATGCTACCAAAAAAAAAAAAAAAAAAAAAAAAAAACACTTAACACTAACTTAAAGTGCCTCCATTTTTTAAGGTGACAATGGTTGAGTACCACAAAATCACAGCTTAAAGTTTGCTATTGCCGATGCTGTATTTTTATTGCATTTCCACCAGACTATAGTACAAAAACAGCACACACAATAAATACAAAACAATGGCAATCCAATAATGGAAACAAAAGAAGCACAAACACAAACATCGTCGCTGCCAACTCCTATCAGCACTGTCTTATATTATGACGAAAGTGAAAATGAAAGTGGCTTTTGTCTCATCCTCTGGAACAGGCAAAAGATACATTTTGACCACCTCACCAAGTAATACAGACTGATCCATGTTCATCAGGCTAAGGGAGCCATCATAAAGGAAAAAGGAATATTACTGTTCAGCTTTTTATTTAGTAATTACACATATACCATTTTTAAGTCATCTTGTCCCATGCTTTGAGCTCTGATTCGCTCATGTGAATCATCCTCAAGGCCCGGAGCTGTAGGTCCCCTCATTCCATTGTCATCTAATCAGTGTGTGGAACAAGGTTCCCCTGCAGGTTGTAGTGACCCACATGAAGAATATATAAATTATTGTTGTGTTGGTTATTGCCAATATTAAGTATTTATAAGAATTTCTCTCTCCTGGAGCGGCATGTTATAAGCCTGTGGTATGAAAGCAATAATGTTGAGAAGAGTAGACTTGGCTCTACTTTTAAATGTGATTATTAAAATAATGCACACATGTTTTGCACATTGTTTTTCAAATAAACAATATTTACAGTAGAGAAACCAGGATCGGTGGCACTGTGGCCAATCAGTTAGACCATTCACCTACCGCCTAGGCAGCCTGGATTCGATCCCAGGGACCTGCATTTGGTATTTATGGTGGACAAAGCAGCGTCTGGGCAGGTTTTCTCCAGTTTTCCCACCACTCGTACCAACTGCTCCATCATCATGTTTCTGATCCCTAGTTTTGTCTGCATTTCATATCGTCCTCTTCTTCACTCTCATACTGACCACCTGCTTCCAGATCTTCACTCTGTCCGGTCCATAGGTTCATCTGCTCCCCGACAGGCATCTGACCCCAAGCACTGTAAGTCCTACATAAGGGGGGGGGGTGGGGGGGGGAGATTGTTGTGTTTAGGACAACATATAAAAAATTTAAGGTTTTGAAATATAACTCAAAGTATGTTCGCCAAAATCCAGAAAAACAATATTAAAAATATTTATTTTGCATTTTTTAAATTGCTAACTAGAGAAAAGCTTGCACCTGAGGTCCTCTGTAGTCTAGGGTAGCATGCTTGCCGTTGGTTCTGGAAGTTGCAGGTTCAAACCAGGCGGAGGGCGATGGATTTTTTCGTGTCTAAAAGTCCTTAGCATGGCTTCCTTTGGAAGGAATGTCAAACTGGTGGTCATAGATTTATGGCAAATGAAAGGACTTCAAGCTTGATAAAGAGGCCTCTGAGCAAAATTAAGTGGGCTTTGAAGCCTTATATAGAATGGAACGTTGAGAACTGTAGTGTTCATAAAGAAAAACTAAATTTTTGTTTGTTTTATACCCAAGAATATTCTCATATGTGTGAATATCATCAAATTATGATCAAAGAAGGAAATTCCATTGATTCATGTATTAGTCCTTGTTAAATGTTCCTTACCAGATGCGTGCTCCTATATACCATGTAGATAACTGTATCTTTATGTGATGTGAATTACATGATGAGTGCAGTAACTGTCTTCATATTGTTTAAATTGATTGATTTATAGAAACACATAGGATAAACACTTTGAAAACATCTTCATGCAAAGATGAAGGGGAAAGTCATAATTTGACAAAAAATCAGCAGCTTTGTGGTTTAATCTCTCATCTTACACATCAAGAAAACAGTTGGTCAAACAAAAACTGCTATTTAGCTACATAAATGTCTGTCTATATAGGAAAACCACAAGGGACCAAAGTTGGCTAACGCTTGTTCTCTTCTTCATGTTGGTTGGTGTTTCCATAGTGTGGCGTGGTGTGCTGTGATGTTTACCGTGTCTGTGTCGTCATAGTTTGTATACAAGAACGGCTGTGGGACCACTCAGCAAACAAACCATTACGGGGAGAGACAGGATACCATCCCACTGTTTAGGAGGTATTTACCAAATAAGAAAAGAATATATAGTATATGAGAACATTCTAGAAGCAGGGATCAAGAATGAGTCATTATTCTACAGAAAGACAAAACGAATTACTTAAAAATTTTACGAACAAATGGAATCAGTATTTTGTTATTGATTTTTTTGCTGTTTCTTTTGATTGCTTATATCTAGTGAATACAAGAAACACGCGAGGAGGTTAACTATATATTATAAATATATAATTATTATATCATATTACTGTATATATTTAAAAGAAAGAAAAAACATTGTTGATATTAATGATGAATAAAGTGTTACATGTGCAGGAAGTGAATGCAGTATGAAAATAGCTGCAAACTATTACCAGGGCAGTCAGGTGTTGTTCAGAAATATTTTATGTCTGAAAAATAATTCTAAAACACTTTTTAAAACTGTTTTGAAGATTTCAGTGGAGTATTGTCACAGTCTCTGCGGATCCTTGTCAATTAAACAGCATATTTGCTGTGCATTTGTTGGTTATGCCTTACCATGACTTGAAAGGGTTAGTCTTTCAACGGAGGATGAAAGGTTTTTTGTAATTTCCCACATAGACAATGTATTTCTATCAGAAAAATCACACATGATATATATTGGTTGTAGTTTTAAAAATTGTAAGCATTTAATGCATCTTCTTTTTCTCTCATATTTATATCCAAAGACAGAGATTGTGATATCAAACCAAGAAACAGTAGAAAAAAAGCAAAAACTGAAATGAGTAATCTCTCAGCTTTTGTACAGGAGTTAATAGCGAGGTGGTTATTATCTCCATTAAATTTACTTTTGGTTGTAGAAAATATTTTTAGGTGCTTTATATAAAATACTTTGTAACAATAATGCCAGCAACTTTTCAGTGTTTGATGTATGATGAGGAATGCTGCTAGCTTGGTGGGGAGTACTGGAATTGTATTGAATTTATCTTCCACTTATCACATACACGATATGGGAACCATCAAGGTAGGTTATATGCAAAAAAGAATGATTTTCATTACATAACAACATTAAGCATTAACCATGACAAGCATAAGCGACTATATCTGAATTCTGCTTTATTTGTGTTCTGTTGTATCATTCTCTTGAAAAAGAAAGCTTAGTATTAATTAAATCTAGTTACCAAAGAGTAGTATATTAGTATATATTTATGAGCCAGTATGATTTGTAGATATATTTTTTTTCTCTGGTTTATAGCCCCAGTATGCTTATTTCGCACAAGATTAAGTCGTGATTAGGGGTTGCCAGATTTCTTAAATAAAATGGGGTGTTAAGATTATAAAGACATCGTGCACATTTTACAAAGGGTGTCTCAAAAGTAAGTAACACTATTTTTTTAAATCTGCACAGTAGGTGGCAAAAATCCAGGAGTCACAGGGAACCTTGGTCTGGGTGTAGTGGCAGCACTGTAAAATTCCTAGTTGCCTGCATTTACCCTTTGGACATAAAAACAGCAGTAATGATGGAGACTCCAGTCGCTCCTACCACCAATTGCAAAATTGGCAAAAAATAAATGTGCCACTGAAATTAATTGCGAATTGTGCAGCGTGTACGGTAAAGAGGTTATGTCAAGACCAATGGTTTCCGGTTAGCATCAATCATTCATTGAAGGTGGGGACAAGGCACTTCATAAATGACAATAAAAACTAGAAATGCAACGATAGTTAACCAGTTAGTGGGGAAGTGGTTTGACACGGGATTAAAAAAAACTGTAATCACCTTACCAAATATGTATTGAAGTTCAAGGAGATTGTGTTGAAAAAGTTACTGAATGTAGCTTTCAAAATATGTGATTTTTAAAGTATTTAAAGGTTTTGTTATTTTTTAAAATGCTTTTGAGACACCCCTTGTACTTAGAAGACGATATAAGGTGATAATTTCTCCCTTCCCATCATGGATTATGTGAGAATTTAGTGATAATATAGTGGTAATTAGGTAATTTGTGTCCAAATGGACTAGTTATAAGTTATTAATTTCTTATTATATAGCATTATTTTAAATTTGAGTTCATTATTTCTTTAAATACAGGACAAATAGGTGTCCCCAAAAACACTTTCTCCAACACCAGGACATTTCTTTGAAAAAAGGGGCAATCCCATATACATATATGAATGTCTGACAACTCTAGTCATAATGACATTGCAAACCCCTCCATTGCTCTTGCATTGTAGGAAACCATTTTTAGCCCAATGATGCTTCTAAATCTTCTATTGGTGAATATAGTGAGGTTATAACATCGTTCCTTAATCTGTAAGCAATATTCATGGATACCGCATGTAAGATAGGTTTTGAAGGCAGCCTAATGACATTTTGCAAGACATAGTTTGCATGTAAGTTGATCCTAAGATTGTTAAAAGAAATTATACATTTTATTGAAATAAATCAGCAAGTTCTCATTTGTGGGTTGCCAAATTTGACAAAGTAAAGAAAAACACATAAATAACATTAATAGTTATTAGACAAAAGTTTGAGTTTTTTTAACAATTTACAGAGAAGATATGGGTATAGTATTAATAATATGATTTCATGCAGTTGAAACTTTTAAATTCAGATCATAGAACTAAAATATCTTGTTTACGCTTTTAAGGTCCAAATAAGTGGAACCTAAGAATGTCCACAGAGCCATGTATAGTGGCATTAACAATTTTCCTTATGTTGGTAGTTGGAAATTTGGATTCTTTCCAAAAGTTCCCAAAATGGGCTGGAATTGAGCCTTAGACACAATTATGGCTTGTTAAATTTGGGTTGCAAAAATCTGAAGACCAAGGTTTTGGTACATATGTTCAGTGTAATTTTCTAAACTTTTCAACCATTTTGGCTAATCCATATTTGTGTGCCCATCGAGCACATCTAGAATACAAGTAGTAATGCGTGACATTTCAAAACAATTGTTTTTGAATTTGTTTTGACTTTAGATAAAAAATAAGTACCACAAATGCACATACATACTTAAATATCCTGTTTGCATTTTTGTTTCTTTTTGGGAATTTAAGGAATTAGGCTGTAATTTACAAATTGGAAGTATGTAACAGTTGACAAATTCATTAAACATCAAGTTAATAACAAGAACTTGATTAAAATATTGGTTGTTGCAACACCCTGTTCTAAGTAGGTAACAAAATAGAAAAATGGGTACAAACACATGGCGTGTCTGCAGTTTTTCCCTGCAGAGTTGCAGGTATTATTGTAATAAAGTGTTTGTTTACATATGGTTGTTAGACAAAAATAAGTAGAAATATTTCCAGTTGCTCTAACTTTGAGTAGGTAACACTTCCGTTGCTGTAGTATTAGATGTAGATGTTTCTATGCAGGCCTTCAGTTTGTTAACATTTTTAAGGATGAGTCTATATTAACTGCTTTTCAAAGGATTACTGTTGAAGTAAGCTCTGATTGAAAGAAGTGCTCAAACATTGTGATACCAATGAAAAGTTTGTTGTATCAGGTAATTTTTATGTTTTTAAGTGTTTTTATTGAGATGATTAGTATTATCAAAAGAATGACAGGATATCTCTGTTGGACTGTGCCTAACTCCATTGATAAGGATTAATCATATTCAAAGCACCAAAATGACGGCTCTGTTGTTTTGAACCTTTTTGTTTCTTAATGCAAGAATGTTTAGGTTCTTACTGTATGATTCTCATGTAAATTTTTATGCAATGTTGTATGATAGTGTTGTCAAAATATGTATCAAAGTACGGTGTATCAAAAAGGAGGTATACCTTATATATTTATATTAATATTATTATTAATTATTATTATTATTATTTGTTGCACATTTCTAAGGACTATAATAAACATTGTGAGTGTTAAAAAAAAGAACCAGTAACGAGATAGAAGTTGTCTTCTTGCCAAAATGAAAGGAAAGAATGTTTAAAAGAGAAAAGGAACCTTATATGTGAACAAACTTTGAGTTCATGGCTATGTTCATGTAAATTGTACAACATTGCTTTACCTTGATTTTCTTTGATTTTATTTCATTTTGTATTGTATTAAGTTTAATGCAAAATTTACAAAAGTTACATTATTACAATTATATATATACAGGTTCTTGTAATAATAGCATATTTGTTTTTATTTATTTTGAAAAGATGTCTCCAGTTGAAATCCTAGTGCTAAGAAAACACTTAGCAGCTTCTGAAATAATCCATTTCCTTCACCATTTCCTGACACCATATCCTCTACTTATGGATTTTAAAAATTTGAAAATACATGGTGTAAACAAAACATGTAGGGTAGATAGCCATGTCCATGTGATCATATTTTGTTTGTAAACCCATGTCCAAAAATTCAGTTGGCATGCCAGAGCCTCTGGAATGGGAAAGGGAATGATTAGGTAAACCAGCCGTAGACTCTGCATTCTTTAGTTTTGTTTTTTAGCAATGATAATAAGTCAGCTGTTACACAATGCACACCATCAACAATTAAGTGTTAGTGTATTACTCTATTTAGCAGAGTCGGTCTGGGTGGCTCAGTTGGTTAGACACTGACCTACTGTTCCCAAGGTCGCAGGTTCAAATCCGGCCCAGGTCGATGGTTTTTAAGTGTGTTTAAAAACGACAGCTCCATGTCAGATTTACTGGCATGTAAAAGAACTCCTGTGGGACAAAATTCCGGCACACTGGCGACGCTGATGTGATCCTGGCAATTGACAGCATCATTAAACAACAAAATATATATTTTTTTCTATTTAGCAGTGGTGTATATTGTGATGTGGCAAAATACAACAAGAAGTGATTAATAGAGTCACAAAAGCTAATAGAGCATACTATCAAATTAGTCATACCATATTAGGGAAAAAAGTAATACACGCCCAAACAAAGCTCAAAATATACAGGACTGTACTGGAAGTGAGCTGGCCAGCTAGAGGGAATGATAGAAGTAAAATAATGGGATCAGAAATGAGAAGCCTGTGACATATAGCAGGGAAATCAAAGAATTAGAAGTGATTTCCAATAACCCCCAATTGAGAAACGATTAGCACAAAGACAGTTATGATGGTTCAGTCACGTATCATGAATGGATGAGGGAAGGAAGCAAGGCCAGAAGGAGGAAGACAGAGAGGCTGCCCCAGAGTCACATATGAGAATTGTATAGAGGAATTGGGGAAGAAAGTTAACAAAAATATGATGGAATTAAAGAGAATGGCAAAAGATAGGAAAACGTGGAAGTCTTTCACCAAAGACCCCTCAGGACTTTTAGAGTAACCAGGGGAAGTTTAAGAAGTATATTGTGGGCTATCAAAGCTATCACCAAAGCCCATATCTAAAGTAAACTAGAAATTAAAAGTAATATTAGTAATAGTTGCAATACCACCCAGTTGTGCATAGGATGGAATGTGACACGTTCTCTACCACTGAACAGAGGGGGAGGGGAGAGTAGGACTTTGGATGCTTGCTGCAGCACACTTCACTATGATGAGGAATGAGAGAGCTGACGTGGCAGAATGCAGGAATGAGCATGCAAGGCTTCGGAATCCCACGTCGCCATACACATGTGTTTCCAAAATGTGCCATGTGAACATGACTGACACTTGACTGGAGTTAGCAAGGTTTTAATGTATGATTGTTATGGCCATCAACAGCTGTATTAGTATCAGCATTTTTATTTCATAGTGTACAGTGTACCAAGACAGTTGCTAGTGTTGATTCTTCGAAATGGATGAACAATGTATAGTAAAACAATTAGTGAAACGACCATTCTCGCATTTAGTGATAGTAAGACGGAAAGGGCTACACCAGCTCTTCCGTACTTTCAATGTCATCAAAAGGAGAGCAAAAAAAAAAAAAAAATCCTTACAAAAGGTGTTTTAATATAAACAACTATGATAAGTATGTGGGCGGTGCCATGGCTAAGTGGTTAGACCGCTCGCCTACCACCTAGGCGGGACCCGCATGTGGTATTTGTGGAGGACGAAGCGGCATCTGGGCAGTTTTTCTCTGGGTTCTCTGGTTTCCTCCGCCATTCCTTCCACCAATTGCTCCATTATCACCCTTCCAATCATCCATTTCACCTGCATTTCGTATCATCCTCTTCCTCACTATCATACCTGGTGCTTGGCTGACCACCTGCTTCCAGGTCTTCACTATGTCTGGTACATAGGTCCTTCTGCTCTCCAACAGGTGTTTGACCCTAGGCACTGGCTTGGAAGACCTAGGGGGTGTAAGTCCTACATAAGGGGAGGGTAATCAGGGAAGGAAAGAAAGAAAGAAGAAGATAAGTATGTATGGCTGACTGGCTCATGTGAATTAAATAAACTTGTTTGCAACTGGGAAAACGCCCTAGAATTTGACAGGTTTTGCAAATTTAGCATATATAATCATAGCTTTGGATACACGTAAGAGATCAACAATGCATATAAAAAATCGTTTACAGCATTAAAAACTTTTGGCACTCAACAGACCAACCATTCATTGAACTTTCATAAAAAATTGCTGACCATTTTCATACTGAAAATGCTAAAGAAAATAGAAATGTATTGAATAGATTGATGCAATGGTACTTCTTGCAAAACAAGAATGTTCTTTTAGAGGCCACAAAGAAAGCAAGGAGTCATTAAATAAAGGCAGTTAATAGAATTGCTACAATTTCTGGCTAATTATGATGTGGCACTGTATCAGCATTTAAAGACGGCTACCGTTTTCAATGGCACCTTGGCTCTCATACAGAATGATGTAATTGATGCTGCAGCTAGTGTTATAAGAGATAGACTAAGTTAAATATTAATATGGCTGCTGTTATTGGACTCATACTCAATGGAACAACTGATGTCACAAAGTCAATTATGTATGATTCTATGCTTGTTGACTATTAAGACAATTGCATAGAACGATTTATACATTATACATTTATACATTTCACCAGTGGTTTATTTGAATGTGTAAATAACATTATAGACAACTTTGGAGTTTGAAAAAAAATCTGATGTGTTGCACTCACATGACTTTCTCTACTCTTGTACTAACCATTATTACAAACTCTTATTCTTCTACCTTCTTTGTGTTAATTGAGGTAAAACATTTGCAGAAATTATCTTATTGGTCGTTTTCTTGCACTTGCAACGGAAATATGGGTATGCAGTAGGTTTTGAGCGATAGTCAAGTCTTTTAAAGCTTTCAAATTCCATTCCCTTTGCACGCCTAACATAAAATAATGAATAGTGATGTTCCATTTGACAAAGTATAAGTTCACTCTACAAAAAAATTGTGTGTTTTAGCGAGATCTACATTTTTGTGTAGTAAGGTTTTGTGTATCTCTTAAGCTTTACAAGTTATGCAAAAGTCATCCAGAGTAAACAGGATTACATGGGCTATAGCCAAAAAATTCAAGATATACATTTAATTTGTCATCGAAACATCTCAAACATGGCATTTTTATTAAAATCGTTAGAGCCATTTTCAAGAAAATCAAAATTTTCCATGTAAAGGGTAGTTTAGGGTGGAGCAATTTTCTTCAGAATCTTCGTGTCGCATCCTTGAAGGTCATTAAACTTAAATACCAACTTTGATTTGGATTCAGGGGTCCTCAAAACACATATTTGCGGTGAAATCTCGACATAGAATTTTTGTGTGGAATACAGTACTTCTTCTACTTAGCAGTAGAGAAAGTAAAAATTGTTGCTCAAACTTTTGATGGTGCTACAGCAATGGCTGAACATGTTTCTGGACTTAAGACTTTAATTGAAACTGAGTAACCTGCTGCTATCTTCATCCACTGTTATAGTCACAGACTTTCTCATGCTTTTCTGACATTCCGCTTCACATACATTTCAAGTTACAAGTTGTATGCCTGAACACTACAATTATTATCTTTCCGTGTAGTGTAGTGCAAATTTTACTGTATTCATACTACATTTTATTTATGTTTGATCTATCTAGTAAGATAACACTAACAAAACTAAACCCCTGCGCGACAGCCCACGAGGAGCCAAGGCCTACTGCCCAGCCGCTGTGTCCCCCACCTCTGCCCACTACAGGCGTCATTGGTGAGGTGCAGTACTAGAGGGTGGGACGTGGTCAGCGCTCCGAGCCCTCCCGGCCAGTTATGCGGTCTTCTAGACCTGGGGCCGCTACTTCTCCATCAAGTAGCTCCTCAATTGGTCCCCCCGGGACCTAACGAGGCTGAGTGCATCCCGTGCCAGACCTTCCAGAGGGGATAAAAATCCCCATACTGGTACCGGGGATCGAACCCGGGTCCTCCGCGCCAGATGCAAGCGCACGACCAACTGCGCTATGGAGGCAGTCAATAAAACTATATATTTAAGCTAAATAAAACTAAGAATGGGAATGAAGGAAAAATGAAGCTTAAAAAAAGAAATATAAGCACAAAAATATAGTGCGGGCCTACTAGGCTCTGTGAGACCAGTGGTGTTTTATCTACCAGGGCATGCACCTAACAGAGCATTGATCAACAACCCCTTATTGTCCAGATCTGATAGGCCTGGTGATAGCCCAAATCACAATCCCAGCACACACCACTGCTATTTAGTACCATCATACCTTACATTATCCCTTGTGTGGCTACCAACAAGTGGGAATGAACAAGTATGATCTTGTACAGAAATAAAGAGTAAACTGAGATACTTCTCATCGATGAGGAAGCCCAAAGGAGTGCTCTATCAACAACACTACCCCCACAGGCATAACCCAGCCCACATCATGTTTCTAATATTGGGAAGGCATTTAAGTGAAACAGACAACTGACATTCCTATGGACATGTCATGCTTCCAAGAGTTCAACATCACATAACCATGCAATACACAAGGCATTTAAGGATCTTCTTCAGTAATTTATTAAAATGTTGTTTTCTTTCAGAATATCAGTTTTCTGGCTAATGTTGCCATAAATGGACTTAGAAGATGTGTAACGCAGGTTGACAACATATGAGATATGAAAGTAGCCAGCAGTAGTATCATCATTTGATGACGAAAGTGTGTAGTTGCCATTGTGTATAAGATAAGAATGGAGGTAACTCCCGCAGGTAACATTACCATTATTATTATTATTATCATCATCACCATCACCAACATCGCCACCACCACTATCACTATTATTATTATTATTGATCAAATTGTGTAAGCTTTCATGGCCATGTCATAAAATACAGAATGATTATCTGGGATTATGGCCTGTGGTCATGATGGAAAATCTCCTTCCAGATGTTTTGTTTGAAGCTGCGTCGAACATCATCAGTGATGTGACTGTGGTACCCTGCTACTCTTGGCTACTGATACAGAGCCATTTGGTTTCACAGTTCTACGGTCACACCACTGATGATGTTTGATGCAGATTCTAATGAAATGTCTGGAAGGAGATTTTCCACTAGAGCACGGCCCACAAGCCCGGATAATCATTCTGTATTTTTTATTATTATTATTATTATTATTATTATTATTATTATTATTATTATTATTATTATTATTATTATTATTATTATTATTATTATTATTAATTATTATTATTAACTATTATTTATTAGTACTATTATCATCATAATCATCACCACTACTACTATTACTAATACTGCTAGTATTATTTAGTTTCATTACAACTTTTTACTGTTAGCATGTGTTAACTTTAAGATGCACACCATGCAACAGTTTTCATTTAATAGTGGCATTTTACTTACACATACATTCCTCAGTTCAACCCAAAAGGTGTCGCAAATGTAACACTGACCACCACAATTATACAGTGTGTCCCACTCGCTACCGAACCCGACGTGTATTGGAATAATTCCAATAATGGAGATATTGTTGTGGAAGAAGACATCAGCAACAATGCGACGTGAATTGTAATAATTCTAATAATAATGAAAATATTGTTGTAAAAGAAGACATCAGCAACAATGTGTTTATTTTATCTTGTGTGTGCATTATTCAAGTTCAGTTCAGTTTATTTCTTACACAAGACCGCGTCATTTCGAAAGGGCTTTGGCCACCGCGTTCACCCCATCTGACATCACCTGAATTTTTTTTGTGGGGACATCTGAAAGGAACAGTTTATAAGAACAAACCATGAACCATAGATGCTTTGAAAGAAAACATCTGCACAGAGATCCTAGCAATAAACGCAGACATCTTAGCGAAGTCATCCGATAATATGGTCCAGATGTCTGGATGCAAATGGCGGGCACTTCCAGCATCTGTTATGATGTCACCATATTTCTCACAGAATGAGGTAAGTAGTCTTCAAATTTCAGTGCAATATCTCCATTAGTATTTGAATTATTTCATTCATGTCGGGTTCGGTAGGGAGTGGGACACACTGTAGAATAAATGAGAATCCTTCATATTGTGATGAAACAACTTAATTCATAAGCCAAATAACCTGAAATAATTATGAAATGATAATCTTATACAGTTGTGCAATAGGTAGATAACCTTAAATATTTTATAATGTACATTTGTGAAACAAGTACAACTTTTATAAGAGCTAAATCTGGGAATAATTGTTGCAGATTACTGGTGATTACAATGTTATTTTAAATGCAGATTTCCATTAATAACTTACTGCTAAAGGGAATGAACAAAAAGGAAATATTCACTCTATAACACTTTCTGCAATGCTATGCCCCCTTTTCTCCTTTATTTACATTACCTCTGTATAGATTGCGCTTCCATTCCATTACCTGTCTTCTTCTGATTTGTAATGGCCAACCTCTTTGTCCACTGTGGAGGTTGTAGTGTGTTTCTTCAAGTTGGTATGGTTTAGCAAGATTGTGCATCCAGCTTACTGTGTTACTTTCTAACTTTTGTGAAGCGAGACCCTAGCAATAAACATTTTTCTTGATATGGGTTTAGTAACAAAATATGTTCACATTGTACCATCTGCTCACAATGGAGCCTTGTAATGTTATATTCATTTCCAACCTGTATATATTTATGTGCAACAGAATTTTTCTCATTTCTTTCAAGTAGATATTGCACTCCTATATTTATTCTTGTGGTTGATTGTACTAGAAGGGATTTGGGCAGTAGTCATTTAGGTGCTGAATATTAGTGCTGCAAAACTTTCTCTACTGGGGATGACTGACCTTCTGAAGGAAGAAACCAAATGCAGTTATTGCTCCTACTGGGTTTTTAGATTTATTCAGCCTTTCATGCCAGTCAGTCTGTTCATGACGTCACTATTTTGAAGTGAGTTTATTAGCATTGTCTCTGGCAGAGGACTAACATAAGATGAGTGGAAGGCGTGGTTGTCAGTGGTTTGAAGACACCTTATTGAAATAGGACTTGTATCGTACCTTTCGAATATTTACATTTGGAATGTCTTTCAGGCATGTTTCGTAAACTCATAATCCCATCATGTATGCTGATAGATAAGTCAAATAATTGGACAGTTTTGTGGTATAGAGTGTCTCGCCTTTAATGGTACAACTTTTTCATTACAGAAATGGCTTATGATGCCCTTTACAACAGTAAATGGAAAGAAACCGATATGAGCAACTATCTGAACACATAATGTTGCTTTGTACCCTCCCCAAACCAACAGCATGCTCAAGTGATCAGATAGCCGAGAGATCATGCCTCGAGCATTGACGTCACCTCATAGGTCATAAACAGTGACGTTCTCGTGACGTAGCATGGTCAGGACATTGAGCTAGCGAGAGATCTGAGGGAGTGAGACCGATTCAAGGGACCAAGCAATACACAGCCACAGCTGGTTGGGAAGCAAACTCCGAATCAGATGGTGAGGTAGCTACCTTATATCAAATGGGGGCTGGTTATATTGAACTTTAATCTACAGTTGTGGAAGTTCTACTTTGCCTTCTAAATATTCTTGGTATGTAGAAACTTTTCAATGTAGTTCAATAATTTTATATGTTAAAATTCCTTTTTTCTGCCTAAATTGGAATTGTGGCAAAGAACAGCTTATTAAATGTATTATTAATTATATTGGCAACTCAGGGTAAGCAAATTATACTGAGAACCAGTTGAAAGTTAATGGCCTTATTTTTATTATTCAAGTTTATATTTTTGAAGATTACCTTACACAATCAGACATTGAGAGATCAGCATCAAGAAATATTTGTAATTGTAATCAGAGCAAGAAATACCACTTTCAAATAAATTAAGGTTAAATGTTTTTAAGACTTATAATTTGCCTGCATCACTTCGTACAATTGTAAACCACTGGATGTAAGTTCCTCTCAAATCTTCCCCCAAGCACAAAGCATTATAGTCCGAGTTTTTGTTAATAACACGTTTCAGTTTGTCTGATACAGACACTGCAATGTCCTCACCAGCATTTTTAATGTCTGTACTTGCTCTGACATTAATCGTATTTTCCAGTGCCAGACAAAGTTCCGATAAATCCAATGTAAATAAAGCAGAAAAACACTATATAATACAAGAAATACACAAAAAGAGAGAATAATTACTTTAAATTTCAAAATAATTGCCTAAAAATACAAAACAACTGTAATAGAACAAAAAATGATGAAATAATAATATTAAATCTTAGAAATATCCTGAAACAAAAATTGGGGGAAAATGAACACAAAAGTTACCATTTTTATAATGTAGAAGTTGTGATCAGAATATCTGCACAACATCCATGGTGAACTAGTTAAAAGATGACATGTCATTAAAATCTGTGCCCTGCTCATAACCTTTCTGCAAAAGTGGGTTAACATGAAAGAGATAGACTTCTTAGTTTTTGTAAGAGTACTTTATATATAATTGGGTAGAGAATATGAGTGTGCTGTTGTCCTGTATAGTTACCATGCAGTACATCGATGCCGTTTGAGAAGGTAAAGGTGTTACGTGTTGCAAAGGTAATGCCATGTTTTGTCCAGGTAAGTGTTTGCACTTGCAGGAAATGCCTGCTCTTTTTCACATTGCTGCACACATCCTTCTCATACAGTTTAATTGGTGAAGATTGCATATTTGCTAAAACACTTCACACCACTTTTCATGCATATACATCATTATATTGCACTGATTTATTGCACAACTTATAGTATTACATGTAACTGACAATAATTCACTCTCAGGGTATGGTACTTAGAGTTAAATATGTACAGTAGAGTCTTGCCGTTCTGAACCCTGCTAATCCAAAAATCCACCTAATCCGAACAGGACTAGGAAAAATATCTACCAAATTTGTTTTGAATTTTTAAACTGGAAAAAATAAAGATTAAAGTTAAAGTAGTTTTTCCAAGTAAAAATGTAAATGGAAGGCCTAGATGTACTAGCAATGTACATAACAAAGCCTAAATGCAATTTTTTTGTGTTAACGAGAAAACAAAACGGAAAAACAAATCAACACTTAACAACTGAAGTCAGTTATTTTCTTTTGATGCAATGCACTGAAACTTTCGCCAGGCTACACGTGCTAGGTACACGCCAACAGTGCTTACAAAAACATTACAGAGTCTCAGAATGTTGTTGTAAAATAAATTACAGCATGTTGTACTAATTTCTTACCTTCAATCATTTTGATACTTAACACATAAACGCTTAAGGTCAATATGTTGTCATATTTGAGGAAAATCCACCTATTGGGACACTACCATAGAGAGACCTAAAACATCTGAACCGCTGCGTTTTTCCACTGCACATACAGAAACACAATAATGCATCTGCTGTAGACAAGGTCATGTGGTTGACTTGTTTTACTCTGCTCTGAAAGTGCAGTATTTAGCTGACACACTATCCTGTGGTTGTAATATTACCAGAGTGCTTTATTATTTTGTCCTGTACTTAGTTACAAAGTGTATTATGGCTTGTTTTCTACTGCACAACATGTATTTATTTATGATTCGTATGTGTTAACTCAGCTCACCAAGTGAAAGTGCACTTTGCAGTAAGATTTCCAGGTGATCTGTGATTTCTATCTCTGGCGTAACTTAAACCATAAAGTGTACACGACAAACCCACACACCCTGGAAGAATTAAAACAAAATATCTGCAAGGAAATTGCCAGCATTTCTCAATGTGAACTACGGTAAGTGATGGATAGTTTTCTAAAGAAGTGCCAAAAATATATGGACAGCGACGGTGGCCATTTTCAGCATCTTCTTTAATAATATTGCTAAGTAAAGCCTTTAAAAGTAGTTTTGAAAATGCTGTATGGTTTCATCTGCGCTGTTCTATGATAGTGGCAGTTGGCGATGAGCGACGAGAGCTGAGAGACTGTGGGTAGCCCAGCAACTTTAACGAGACATCATTATGCTCTTAAACCACTACTTATTAATTGAGAAAATCTTTGTACCTACAGGATTTGCTAATTTGCTATTAATTATACATTTTCTTAGCTCTTTGCTAACACTGTCACTTACAGAGGAAGTCACACTCCGAATGAGAGAGTAAACAGGGAAGATGCTGCAATGCTTGTTTCACTCCATATGGAGTTACCATCTATGCATCATTTATTGGCTGAAGTGCAACATAAAACATCAACGGCATCATCTAGAAAATACACATTGAGATGTTGTAGGCATCAAAGTGTTGTGTGGAATGCAATAGTTCCTTTGCTTAGCAAGTAAGTAGCAGTAAAAGTAAAGTTGATTAAATAAAAGGTTCCATAGAAAGAGGTACCTATAGATGATCTTTTTCAAGTGCCATGTTTATAAATTAATGGTGTACAGTTGTGGCAATTTGTGAAGAGCAATGGGGTATCCCCCAAGAATGGAATGAATGGGGTTAAGAATAATGAAACGACTAACATTCATCTATAATTAAAAGAGCACCATTTAAATGGCAGAGAAACGAGCAATAACCCACAAATTAGGAGAAAAAACAATGAATTGTGTTCCTAAGAAGTGTTTACTAGGCTGAATAGCGGATGGCCTGCTTGTGTAGATTTACAGCCAAGGCGAGACTCTGAGGTATTCTCACCACATAACCTGCTATTATAACAGCAATGTGTGAGATATGGAAAAATGTATGCACCATGTGTCATTGCATTCAAGGTGTAAATATTGTAAGTTGAGTACATTTCAGTGAATTTTCTACTGAATATCGAAGCATAGATGATTCTGAAAGTGATGTTATATCAAATGTATTTAATAAACTTTTTCAGTTATGTTCATTCTGTGATAAGTTACAGTTAGCTAAAACAAGACCTACTTCCAATTTGAAAACCCTAGAGACAGAACAAAATGAAGGACTCTGTGAACTTTAGAGTCTGGTTCTGCAGCTCTGCTGGTGTGTTTGTTGCTTGGGAAGGAGAAATCTCCTTGGAACGTTAGAGATTGGGATTCTACAAAAAATTTATAGGATGTTTAACCAAAAAACAATAGAATGCCATTATACTCAAATGACTGGAGTCCTGTGTGCATATCCTTCACTAAGCAAAAGTGTCACTTGGACTAATATTATTACATAATAAGCAACCACCTACTAAATTTGGGGCAATTACATCATACTTATCCTCCCCAGAAACAAATGAGCTATGATGTTGCACTTACACAGCTTCAAACGTAGTACTAAGATTTTATTTTTACTACCTCTGTGGTCAAGTAGTCAAGTACAAATTTATTCACCATTGGTATAACAAAGTGTGCACTACTTCGTCAGATTACATTAATTCATACAAACTTACCCTCATATCAGTTTATTTACAGTATTTATCAATTTAAATTCCATAAATTTAATTAGCTATTAATCTAAGTCAATGTTCTAGTTCCTGAAATCCAAGATTGTGTGTTCAATTCCCGCTTGGAGTGGGGAGTTTTTGTTAAACTCCACGTTTCCCACAGTCTGGAAATGGGAATGTCTAAGAGTAAAAAGTACCTAATAAAAATCAAATTCAACAAAACCTACAGTTATTTCTTAAGTAAAAGTCCCTGATATAACCATACAATTTATAAATAAAACAGATAAAAGAAAGAAAACATTAAATTTTAGTGCTAAAATGCATTTTTTAAATTTAAATAAATGTTTTCGTACTACAATGCATATTATTTGTTAGATTTTTAAAGAGCATGTCTCTTTGTGATGGCTTTGAAATTGTATGCTCTTTGCATTGTCACTAGGTAAAACAAAGGGGGGGGGGGGGACTGATATAAGTTATTCTAAATTTTTGGCATACAGTAAAACCTCGTTTATCCAGATCACCAGATTATCCGGATCAGATTTGTAGATTTTTTAATGAAATGTTCACATTAGATAATAAATTTAACTATGATAGCAAGAACATAACTATAAGGACGACTAATATTAACTTTTTAGTTTGATTCAATGTACGGTTCCTGCATAAATTGTACAATGAATTATGGTAAAACGTTACCTGTTGAGTTTATGAAAGATTTAGTAGTGTGTCTCACAGTGCTGACGCAGTATGTCAGTATGCCAGCTATAAATAGCACCAGAAGAAAGAGTTGACCTTGCTCCCTACACCTCCCTCAATTTCCTCAGTTTTCAAACGGCATGTGTCATAAGTTTATTGTGTGTGTTTCAACCAGTGTGTCTTATCAAAGTATTTTGGAGTGTAATTCAAACTTAGTTCAAATGCCACACGTGTTTAAAACAGAAGACTGTGGACCAATTCTTTGTTAAGAATGATGTGATTTTATGGGATTAAGATTTTTATATTTTTTAATACAAATATATAAATATTGGAGAGCAAGAGGATTAATGACTTCATTGTCAGAAATCCAGCATTAGCTAACAACAACAACAACATATTTTTAATACCATGTAAGCAATACATACTGTATTAATTTTGTTATAACACAGATTTTGATCATCATAGATGACAAATCTGCTTATTTAAGGATTTAATAGTTTTGCTTATAACCTGGATTATCCAGATTTTCAATTTTCCGGCTTGCCTTTGGTTCCAGTTAGTCCGGATAAACGAGGGTTTACTGTAGCTGTTTTGTCTGTCTCATGGTTTACCAGTTAAACAAAAGTGGTTGAGAATGAAGAGGGCTTCAGAGGCTATTCCCACAAAATTTAAAATGTGCATTTTATTTGTCATGAAAATATCTTAAATAGTTATTTTAATAAACATTGTCAGTGGCATTTTTGAGAAAATAAAATGTTTCTAAACATTTTCCACGTAAAGGGTGGTTTGAGGTAGGCAGGTTTCTTGAAAATTTGTGTGTCGCATAGAAGATTGAACTTAAAATACCGAGTTTGGTATTTCGTTTTTACTTTCTCCACTACGTATAAGGAGGGAAAGTATTATATTCCGCCCAAAAATCCCATATCGAGATTCCACAGGAAATACATGAATTAGATCTTCCTCAATAAAAAAAATCTTAGAAAGTGTGAGTGTTTGCACGAGCGTGTGAGTGTGTGTGTGCGTGCGCGCGCGGGCGGGCGCATGTAACCCTCTTTTTCGTACCTACACTGAGATCTAATGCCGCAAAAGACAATGACTTATGTCGCCATCTCTAATGACGAGGCTCAACTATTTGTGCAGAGTATAGCAAACGTCACGTGCTATATGTTCCTGGCTCTTGAACTCTCGAGTGGGGGAAACGATAGGAGAGGATTAAACAGTTCAGTTGTTTCTCACGAAGCTTTTAGTAGTGTTTTTATTGCAGATATGGAACGAGAACTGCTGCCGGATCCACTTTTAAACCATCTATTCGACGGAGAAAAAGTGCTAAATGTATACGATTTAGAAATAACGAACTTGTCAGCAGGTGCCCCCGGACCCGATGTTCTTAAGCAATGTATCGATATATTTCAACAGGCCACAGCAGAAACATTGGTAAGTTCACCTATGATAACAACATATGCCAGTATACAGTTTTGAAGATTAATTTTAACATATTTATGTTCGTGGCATACACGCACTGAACCACGTTTTTGCGCACATAACATTTTCTCCTTGGTTAAATTAATGTGAGTGTCCCTCACTAATTATACTTCAGTATATGGCTAATATGGCTTCTGATTCCATATGAATCTGATCGTATTTTACTCATTGAACTAAGAGGAATCGTATTACACTTAGTAAATCGCATGCCCACCCCCAAGTCGGTCTGGGTGGCTCAGTTGGTTAGGCCCTGGCCTATTAATCCCAAGATCGTGGGCTCAAATCCGACCCAGACCAATGGTTTCTAAATGTGCTTAAAAGCGACAGCTCAGCAGGTTTACTGGCATGTAAAGGAACTCTTGCAGGGCGAAATCCCGGCACACCGTTACAATTGCCGGCACTGTTACCTAAAGGTTTTTCTATTTATCCTCCCATAATCAAATAAAAGATCGTAGTAGATAATCTTTTTCTCTCTAATACATTCATTTCATTTATTCGTATATCTCGCGAATGGTAACAGTTGTATTTCTTAAATTGCGCAAGTTATAGTTACATTCCATCCAGCCTTAAATCCCGACCTTGTACCCCTCCGCTACAACCTGGTGTTCGTATCAGCTGCGACCAACAAACTCCACGTGGACTCCTGCCTCGTGTTTATGATGCAACAGAACGATATTCACTCGGGAGTTTTAGGAATAGTGCTGCTGTCGCGTTACATTCAAGTAGCCTTTACCAGGATTATCATACTCGTACATCTTGAAAACTTACAGATAGTCGTCAATATTTACGGTACTATATTTTGTGGTGCGCTTTGGTTTCGGCGTATCGCGGGTTAGTTGTCGATGGCTTGTGTTTACATCAAGTTGGGACCTAAGAGTGGAGTGATTATAATTGCTTTCTGTCAGAATAAACGTTGGTTCACAACCACGCGGTAACGAGAACGGGAATGCATATTATCGATAGCGAAGTGGAGGTCGATATTGCGCATTGGGAATTCATTTGTTTCTAACTGGCCAGTTATATTTTCTTTAGCTTGCGACACTATAGTCCCTCCGAGCTTAAAGTGGGTACGCACATTGCGATTGTATCACTCCGCCAACAATCACTGCTCACAGCTGTTTACATCTGACTTATCGCAGCCGTCAATTCTTTCACTGTCGCAGTGTGAGGTTAGAATTGCACTCGGCTCATATTTATTAAATAAACTACATTAACTAATTAAAGAAATTGGTTCAGAAAAGTTATGAAATGTAATTTTGTGAGTAAAAACATACGTTAACCTGAGTAATCAGTTTGAGGCGCGGCACCCTCAGATCTCAGGTAACGTTTCCACGTCATCATAGCTTCCCGATCAAATATCGCATTAATTTGCTTTCTTTTTGTAAACTGAAACCCAATGTCTTTCAGCAAAGTGTGGAACGTGGTTTGCCTGAAATATGGAAGATCTGGTTCTTCACTGTTCAACATCTATTATAGGAGGTTCGTTGTTTTAAAAGAAACTAGGTATGCATTTTAAAGCGAATTACACTTTTAACAGTCATCAATTTTGCCTAAAACACTAAATGGCCTTTTCCTTTTCTTTTTAGGGACTTCTACAGTTTCTTTTGTTTCATTTCCGTTCTCACATTTGACACAGTACCAGTTGCCTCAGACGTCAATTTGGTTATGTCTTTCACAGCCAGAGTGCCATAACTTTGAAAGAAAAAGTTAAACGCATATGATACAATAGTATTTTCACCACTTCTTCGAGGCTCTCCGCTTTTATGTTTCCTCAACTCTCTGAGAAACTGAACACCCTGTCACAGTGACGACACGTGCATTACTAGCAATACGAGTGTCAGAGCTTCACTTCACTACAGTAACAACGCAACCGAGTACCACGTGATAATAAATGGACGTACAGTATTTATGCTCATGTTTCATATTTATTCACACCGTTCATTACTTGTCGGTATCAAATAAGCGATAATATACGCAATGTAGTAAGGAACTATTTCCAATCGCGCTAGAAGGTGTGCTGCGGCGTATGTTGACATCCGTACACACTCTGAGGCCGGATGGGATATATAGAGAGCTCTAGCGGCGGTTTCGTGTCACGGCCACCTTGAATAATTTCTACAGCGAAATATGCTTAATGTGAATCTAACATGCCGTGTCCGGTAACCGAAACGAGAAAGTTAAAGTTTCGCCAACTTTTCTTTCCCTTTCTCGGGACCCAGGAAAGCTTCCCGTCAGTTGTGATCACTCCCACTTGAATACAATTATTTTAACTTTCTAGTTCTGGTTATCGTTACCGGTAATTGTGAACCAGGCTTTAAGATTTAAAATTCATTTTTACCAATATATAAGTGACCTTAAAGTCAGCAGAACTCGCTGTTTTATATTGTGTATTTAATCTTACTTTCTCAACTGATTACTCATAGTAAATAGAGGATATATTACATTCAATTCAAAGCTTCAGCGTGTGTGTGTGTGTGTGCGCGCGCGTGTGTGTGAACCGCGTAGTTAAAAAACGAAAAGACCAATAAATATGAAACTTGGTATATATGTTCACTATTTTCCTAAGATGCGACCCGAAGATTTAACTTCCACCCAAAACTACCCTTTACATGGAATGCGTTTCGTTATATTTTATTTTCTCAAAAATGACTCAAGCGATTTTGATTAAAATACCTTATGTTTAAGATATTTACATGACAAATTAAATGTAGATATATCCTAACTTTCTGGGAATAGACTATGAAGCCCTCTTCATTCGAAAGGAACTTTTAATAATTTTGTATAATAGGGTAAATCATATCCATTATTATTCATTATTATTGGTTATTGTAGCTATTCAGTTGTTCCTGATGTCATTAAAAGAGTACGGAATTTCAAGACCGATATATGGAACTGGCTATTTGACTATCGATTTAGCCTTCTGTATTCCCTTTGTATCTACAATGAATGTGAAATGAAGCGATTTTGCAAAGATTTGTCTCAACCAAGTAGAGAGAAAAATAAGTGTTTGTAGGAATAGCTTGTAGAAGAGGCATGATAGTGGCTAGAGGAAGCCATACAGGGTTGCCAATCTTTAAAAGCAAAATCATGGTACCGGCCACTTAAAATTATAGATTTGGGTTCAAAATTATCGTACATCATAAACCAAATGCTACAACAATAAAGTATCAGTAAAGTATCTGAAAATTTAATAGTATTGATGTTTATGGTATCCACTTACAAGATTTGATGATCTCAGCCAGTATTACAACTTTAGCACTTATGTTTCTCGCACTATTCATCTGAAAGTTCATCACTCCAGAAACTGCCTGGTTCAGGCATGTTCTTTACTTCATGCGGAATATCACGTATTCCGAGTTCTCTATTGAACATTAATTTTCTGAACAGTGTCTTCATTGAGATTATCAGATCTGAGCACACTGGCAACAAGAAGTTAAAGGGTAGAAGGCTTAGTAGGATATACCTTAGAGGGGTGGAGACAGACCATGAGGGCAAAAGTGGTGTCGCTATTTGTAATTAATTTCATTTCGCTGATGTGACAAACCAGTGGAAATGATATTTCACCGGTATCGAACTATCATATTATCGTACACCCCCATAATTATCGTACGAGTTGGCAACCCTGAAGCCATATGAATGTAACGCATCGCTGAGGTAACTGTTTTGCTTTTTCGTTTGCTCTTCGATAAGAATGAGTCGTATGCATAAAATGTAATATTATCTTTAACTTTACCTACAGGAAAAGCTCAAAGGAATAGTATATACTTTATTTTGTATACATAAACAGTAGCATAATGTTAAGAAGTTCATAATTTTTCCTTTCGATAAATAATCCGTTATTAATAGGAAGTTAACGTTCCTATTCGAGAATTCTCGTCATGACTTGGTCATTCTAATTTAAAGATAAATAATAGAAGGTGGAGCAATTGTTAAATCTATTATAGTATCAATATAACCTGTGTATGTAACATATAAAATATCTCAGGAATATGAAATACAAGGAGATCAAATACAGTTCGTAAATTTGCTGAATTAAGCACTCCATATTTTTTATCGAATCGATATAATTGCTTATACATAGTCTGAATCTCCAGGCTATTTCTTCTTTTTTTTAACCTGAAGAAATGCAGCCATTTTAGTTTATTTTGGACATTTACTATATAAGTGAAGCCTGGCAAAAGGCGTACTATGGTTTTCCTTAGTGTTGTCTACGAAGCAAATTCTTTTCCTGCGTTTTGTACATGACAATCATAGTTTATTCTAAGGGTAGAAGTATATGCCCAATGATTATGACTTCTGGCCTATTATTACACGCGGAAATCTCTCGCCAGATTGGACTATACGTGGGATTTGGACCCAGGTTGCCCAAATGCAAGCCATACACGTACTACTGCTAACAGTAATTCATCTAATACATATGTTTCAGAAAGGAGAAAAGGAACACGCATATCTTTTTCAATACGGCATCACTTCAGGACTCTGGGAGTTCAGAGAGGAATTGTCGAAATTTCTCACTGCCCGTTATGGCTCAAAGGTCCACAGGTTTGTAACACTTATCTAAAGTCCTTTTTCTGTTATAAAAATTAATATTAATGGGGGGTTTATTGTACATGCATTGATGTGCTGTTATATGGTGACTTAAGATTTACAGAAATAATATAAAAAGTGCAGAAAATTCAATTGAAATTGTTTCTTTCAGAGAGAACCTGATTTTGACCTGTGGAGCAAGCCATGGTCTGCAAATTGTTCTTACTACGTTATTGAATCCATGTGGCACAATTTTCGTTGAAGAGGCAACATATATGATAGCTCTGGACATGTTCAAGCAGTTTACAGCCATGACTATTGTTCCAGGTAGGACCTCCCATTTACTTACACAATTCTACTCTTTAACCTTTACCTTCTTCTGATATAGCTTACAACATGAGAGTCACTTGCTTCCTTGCAGTGCCAATTGATGACGAGGGCGTGGACGTGGAAGCATTAGAGCGAATAGCCAAAGCTGAAAGAGCCAAGCAAATATGGGACAAGAAGAACGACAAGCTGTTCTGGAGCATATTTTATACAATTCCAATTTGCCACAATCCAACAGGGACCACACTTTCTCAAGGTAAAACAGTGTGTGTGTGTGTGTGTGTGTGTGTGTGTCTGTGTGTCTGTGTCTGTGTCTGTGTCTGTGTCTGTGTCTGTGTCTGTGTCTGTGTCTGTGTCTGTGTCTGTGTCTGTGTCTGTGTCTGTGTCTGTGTCTGTGTCTGTGTCTGTGTCTGTGTCTGTGTCTGTGTCTGTGTCTGTGTCTGTGTCTGTGTGTGTGTGTGTGTGTGTGTGTCTGTGTCTGTGTCTGTGTCTGTGTCTGTGTCTGTGTCTGTGTCTGTGTCTGTGTCTGTGTCTGTGTCTGTGTCTGTGTCTGTGTCTGTGTCTGTGTGTGTGTGTGTGTGTGTGTGTGTCTGTGTGTGTGTGTGTGTGTGTGTGTGTGTGTGTGTGTGTGTGTGTGTGTGTGTGTGTGTGTGTGTGTGTGTGTGTGTGTGTGTGTGTGTGTGTGTGTGTGTGTGTGTGTGTGTGTGTGTGTGTGTGTGTGTGTGTGTGTGTGTGTGTGTGTGTGTGTGTGTGTGTGTGTGTGTGTGTGTGTGTGT